>APFE031353459.1:76362-131537 GCA_000404065.3 Pinus taeda
GTTTTGGGATCCAGTGGGAAATCTCTGTGTATATGTGTTTTATGTGTTATGCTCTCGCATTGTTTATTTTCTTTGTTTTAGAATTCGTATGCAGGTAATTCCTGTACAGGGTTAAAACCTACACAAAAGGTGATCCTTATTCTTTTCCATTCTTTGGAAACATTGGTACTCCCTTGATGGCCACTTTGAATATTCCTAGATTGAATGTTGGACTACCCATTTGGCTGTGGTCCACTCCAAATATTCCAAACATTCTTGAAGCTTCTTAGTTGAATGCATTATTTCAGGGGCATCACATGGGTGCTAACTGTTCATCTTCTTTCAAAGAGAAATCTGGGATTCCTTTCTCTCCTCCTTGTAATAAGAAATCTAAAAAGAGAAGAAAGAGGAAGTCAAAGAAGAAGAATCATTCTATCCATTCATATTCAACCTCTGCTAGTCATGTTGGAGATGAGCCTTCAGCTACTGCTAGTGATGCTGGGGGCACAAGTCTAGACACTGCAAGTCATACTAGCAAAGAGTGAAGATCATCTACAAGTCATGTTCAGGACTCTCTGAAAACCACTGCTAGTCATGTCGACAGAATGGAGGTTGATAAGAAACCTAGACGTAGAAGTTTTAAACCTAAGTTCCCTTGTAAGATATGTAAGGGAGACAATCATACTCATTTATGCCTTGGTATTCTAGAGGTTCAAAGGATATGGTCCGAGTCTGAAAGTACTTCTAATTCTAGATCTAATATGGTTTCTCAACAATTCCATCAACCATTGGTTGATAATGTGGTAGAGTCAGTACAATCTCTGGCCCATTACACTCCTCTTTTGGGGGGTGAAGTGCCTAACAAAAAATTATTTTTGATCTCTAGTATAGAGTCTTCTAGTATAGGGGGCATTCCCGTTTCTTCGAATGTTCCCCCTCCAAGTTCTAGGAGTGTATCCTTTGATTGGGATAGTCTTGTCGAGCCTCGTCTTCCTTCCGCTGCACCTTTCCAAATAATGGTCAGAGTTAATTCCACAAATGTCTATCGATGTATGGTGGATGAAGGATCATCTGCAAGTATTATATCCTCTTTGACTTGGAAACCTTTGGGTTCCCCAAAGTTGTTGACAGCTCAGAGTTAGTTGTTAGCCTATGATAGAAGACCTCATGAATCTATGGGTGTTCTTCCTCAATTGCCTATCACTTTAGGTGGGAAGACTGTCTTAATTGATATGATGGTGGTTGATAGCCCTTTAGACTTTAATATGCTACTTGGGCGTGATTATGTCTATGTTGGTGTCTTCACTCTTTCGAGTAATGTGCTTTCCTCATAACGGGAATATTGTCACTATTGATCAGCTTGCATCTGATAATTACCACCCTAATTCACCTTTACTATAGAATGCCCCTTGGTTTGTTCTGTGTGTTCAAGTAGACTCTACCCTGTCATGGGTGAATTATGTGGCATTGAATCCCCAATGTTCAATCACTTCTAAGAAGGTTCCTTTGACCTATTATTCTCCTTCTTGGGACCTGGTCCCGGCAGTTGACCGAAAGATTCTTCCTATAGGGACATGGGATCCCTTAATTCCCTCTTTTGATCCTTGTAGCTCTCATGATTTCTCAGAACTTTTTTTTCCTTCACAGGAGGAACTCTTTGAAGCCATGAGTTTTGAGTACCAAAGCAATCCTTGGCCTGAGCCCTGTAAGGGCTTTGTTCAGAAGAACCATTATGTGTAAGCCATAAGGTTGTGTGGTTCCATGTACCGTATTGTATATATGAGGTACGCATTTTCAAGTTTTGTATTCTATAAACACAAGATTTTATATGAAGTTTATATGTGGGATATATTAACTTCTTGTCTAGTGTTCCTATTTATGTATACAAAACTTGGAAGATTTCTCCTTTGGAAATTTTTATGGTTAGTCCATTCTGACAAGTATTGGTTCTCAAAACTGGCATATAGGTTAGGTTTTTCCACCTACATTGTGCACTTATCAGTTTCCTTTCCCATTTTTGCCTTAGGATCGACCCCACCAAGTTATGGTGTGGAACCTTCTCATTGCTTAGAAGTATCATGACTTGTGTGGTAGAGCCTACCTTATCATGGGTGCCCTAGTTAGTACCTTGTTGTCACTTGGCACTCATGATGATTTTTTGTCCCTAGGCTCGGGAGTCCTCTTTAGTCCCACCATGCCTTATGTGATGAAGACTCATTCATCTTTGTTTGTTCGCTTCGTTCTGGCCTTATACCCTAGAGGCTCCTTTGTGTTGAGTTGTATTACTGCATTGCATTTTGACCACTTGCACCTTTTGGCCTTGAGCTTGCTTCACTTGGACTCGCGTTTAAGCCAACTTTTGACCATGATGACTGCAAAAATATTTTCATGTGGAGAAATTGGCCTTGGCAGCTGTTCAAGCTATCCAAAGACTTCATCACTACATCTTATTATGAAAAACCGTGGTAATTTCTTACTGTAATCCTATGATGTATATCTTGACTAAACAATTCTAGGGGACAAGTATTCCAAATGGATAGTTATCCTGTAGGAATTTGACTTGGAATTTGAAAAATAAAAGGCAAAGAAATCTTTGGCTTTTCCTAAACTGATGTGTGATTTCCCGCATATTGATACTAAAACTATGGCAGAGCAGTCCATTGTAAATGAATCCTTATTTCTTATCAGTATTCTTGACCCTTGGTATGGAGATATTATTGTTTATCTCCAAACCCAATATTTTCAGCCTGAAATCTCACAATCTCAGTGACAGAAAATACGTTTCCAATCCCAACAATACAATATTATTGGTGATACACTTTATCATCGTGGGGCAGATTCTATTTTCCAACATTGTCTAACTCATGAAGAAGTTGAAAAGGTTCTGAATGACTGTAACTCTGGAGCATGTGGCGGTCATATGCCTAGGTATGCCACAGCCCAAAAGATATTGCACACTGGTTATTTTTGGTCATCCTTATTCAAAGATTGTATCTATGCAGTCTAGAAATGTCGCAATTGTCAAATTTTTGATCGTAAGATGCATGCTCCACCCGCTCCTCTCCACCCTATAATTGTTGTTGGTCCTTTCACAAAGTGGGGTATTGACTTTATTACATGTAATCCTCACTCGGCCAGGGGGCATGTGTATATTATCCTAGTGGTAGATTATTTTACGAAGTGGGCAAAGGCGATGCCTACATTTTCGGCAGACAACAAAACTGCTGCAACTTTCGTATTCAATCATATAATTGCTAGATTCACTGTTCCTCAAGCTATTATTACTGATCATGGAAGCCACTTTTGAAATATCATGATGACTAAACTAACAGATCAACATGGCCTGCACCACGATAGTTCTACTTTGTATTACCCACAGGCTAATGGTCTGGTTGAAGCTATCAATAAAATTTTAGTCACTATGATCCAAGGAAACGTTGGTATTCATAAGTCAAATTGGCATACCATACTATTTTCAGCACTTTGGGCATATCAGACCTCAATAAAAACATCAACGGGTTTCACTCCTTCTCAGTTGGTCTATGGTTTGGAAGCAGTGCTACCTATTGAATGTGAAATTCCATCGTTACAATTAGCCATAGAATTACTACCAGCTACTTCTGAAGAGGAGAAACATTTTCTATAGCTAGCTCAGCTCGATGAGAATTGACACACTGTTGCAATAGCAAATGAAACTCATGTGAAATGAGTGAAAGCTCAGTACCATAGAAATGTTACACCTCGTAATTTTTCAAAAGGAGACCTAGTTTTAGTACATGATCAAGCAAACGATAAGCTAAGGGCTAGAAAATTTGTACCTATGTGGCATGGTCCTTACATTGTTAAGCAAAAGCTGGCAAAAGGGGCTTATGAATTCATAGATTTTGACAGTGTCTCTTTGGGTAAACCCAAAAGTGGACTTTATGTGAAGAGATATTATGCTTAAATTCTGGGTGGAGATTTTTTGTTAAAATAGTTTCTTTACAGATGGTGTGTTTTAGATTAGAAAAATGTGCCTAGTTTAGAAACTGCTCTTATCATTATTCCTGCTTATCTTGATTTTACTCTTGATATTGTAGATGTCGACGTCTCTTCAAATGTACATTGGTTTTGCTGATGGTGCTTGTTGTAGTACATGGAACATTTCATCCACAGCTTGGGTTATTTATTCACCCTTTGATGAGTTAGTATCTCTGCATGGGGTAAGCCTCAGTTAAACAACGAATAACATTGCAGAGTTTGGTGCAATGATTGAGTTATTATCTGGAACCATCTCATTTGGGATTCAGAGTTTGATTGTTAGGTTGGATTCTGAACTCGTTGTATTATAGCTTAATAAGGTTTATGCCATTAGAAATCCAGTGTTATTAAGGTTATTTTTGAGAGTTCGTCTCTTGGAACATGAATTTGATTACATTGAATATCAACATATTCCAAGACATTTAAATACATTAGAAAATGCGGTTCCTTCTTGTATGATAAATAAACATTTTTAATAATCAAAACCGTAAATTTAAGAACATTCAATAACATGTTACATGAGATAGCCGGTAATAATGATATATCATATCATAGAAGTAGTGTTTCAAAAATACATCGTCTTTGATCATAGGTTGGAAAACACCTTATGATCGACAAAAATGATAAAACAAAAAGTCAAAATATCATGAGTCTACAAAATCAATTATCTTATCCCCGACGATGGTCACGATAAGAAACCACTGATCAAGCAACCCTACATAGGAACCTCCTAAAAGGTCCTAGGACCCTAATCACATATCTCTGTAACCTAAGTGGAATATCATCTATGCCAGTCTCTAGAATATCTATTTTCAAGCGCTCTAGATGATGCTCCAAGTTGGTCAAGATCTCTGTTGATTGGTCCTGTGGGGCTAGTAATACTGTAGCTAGGTGTCTCCTCTCATAAGGCTGGAAAGAGGCTAGTTGTCGTGGACCCACATCTACATTTAAAACTTTTGATTGTCGGTTTTGGATGATTTAAAATAAAAAAAATTAAAAATAAAATTAAAAAGTGGTGGAAATGGTTTTTATCTGAATAATCCCATTTCTCTCCTGGTGGAAGATTCATGTCTGGGTCACCGCAATAATCCATCCCGGCATATGGAAAATCCTGAATCACAAAAAGTTGGTTGTTCAACCAACGAAAATACTCAGGCGGAAATCGAATAATCTCTGTGCCCTCCTCACAGTGATGAGCCATGAAAGCAACCCAATTAATTATCCTAGGCTCTCGAGGAAGACCAGCATCAATAGGAATATGATGTGTGGCTAAAATGTGGATCCTCTCTAGAGAAAAGCTAACTATGATAAATCTGTATCCAAAGTTTTTCAGTTGTCCATTCTTTGCTCTGGTTAGTTGGCCTTTCACATTTGCCAACACAACCTCACACCAGTTGAATATGGTACCTCAAAAATAGTCTACAACCATTTGCATCTGGGATCCAGTAGCCACATGCAATGCTACACTCCTGCATAGCCTAGTAACAGTGAATGCAATAACCTTAAGCTCAGGATGGTTGATAGTTTTAATATCAATCCATTTGTTCGTTGTTTGATCATAGCAAAACTCCAAACGGAGACTAGCAACAGACTGGCCACCTCGCCTAGTCCCGAAAAGAGATAATTGTTCACTCCTCTTGGACAAACCAGTCAAAAAATATATGTCCTCTAGCTTGATTTCAAGCTGGTGGCAACCAATCACGAAGCACTGGTCCTGTGTGTTCCATCTATCTACAAGCCATTGTAAGAGGTCTACTTGGGTGTTCATGTCTGGTATGGCCCAAAACTTAAACAATCTGCATGCTCTCAATGCCTGCCATGTGGGCATATGATTTATTGCAGCAGGATCTACATCCTCGTGCTCACGTTCTCATCAAATAAGCATTTTTAGTGTCCTACAATGCATAAAAAGACATATTAGAACCAGCTAGTTCAAAAATTTTGGGCAAACATGGAGAAATTTGAATTTTTTAAAATTCATTGTGTGGGGTTTGCACCCGCTGCTTACAAACAATGCATAGGTCTGCACAGGTTGCGATCAATAGATGCGGACCCACGAATTTTTTCTTTATAGAAAAAAGTCGGGGTCCGTAGGGGCCACGCGTTGCAGTTACGGACACTCGTGAGTGACTTTCTAAACCTATTTTTCCTTCAAAAACCAAATTTAAAGCCTAAAAACGAAATGTAAATGGATGAAATGCAAGTTAAGGAGGATGTGGATTACCTAGAGCTAATGGTTTTCGATTCCGATTCACGTATTTTCCAGAATCTTCACAGGAATTTTCTTACCTAAAGGCTCTCACTTTTCACTCTAAACTCAAATGGTAAAAATGAAGTTAGAAAAGCCCTTTTTATAATTTTTTTCGAATAAATGAATTTTTAAGTCATTTATTTTTCACTTTAAAAAGGTAAATTCTTAAATACATTTTTATTTATCTTAAAAATAGGTATGAATAATGTTTTGATTTTTTGTGGAGAATATTGGATTTTTCGGGACAATTGATCATTTTCCAACAAAGAGCATACGTTTATCGCTTTTGTCGGACTCTTTCAAAAATTTACAAAAAAGCAAAACATTGGAGTCGTCTTTAAGCTCTTTTCTAACTCGTAAAATATGAAAAGATTGTCGAGTTTTTCCCTTTTTAACTCGTTAAACTTCTTGACCATATAAACATGAAAAGATCGCCGAATTTTTGTCGTTTCGAGTTTGATACTGGTTATGAAACGACGTGTCTTTGATCACTTTTTTACTTTTTCAGATCAAAGCCACTAATTATGAAAAATATTCCTTGATTGTAATGGTCAAGTGGTTCTCTCCATTATTATTTTATAATTTTTTGGGCTCGAGGGACACACATTTACGAAAAAGGACCCCCATGGAGTTTTCTTAATTTTTTATTTTGACTCCCTAAAATTGAAAAACACCTAGTTTTTCCTATACTAGACTCGTTAAAATTTAACAGTAAAGGACCTATTCAATTTTAAACAGGAACAAACCACTCCTTCTTAGGGTTCAAATTTTAAACTAAGTTGGACTCATCTAAAGGATGAGCTTATAAACAAGCAAATGTTATCCTCCTCAAGCTTGTAAAAAAAAAAGAGGTACTTGCCAGAAATGGTGGGGGAAAAGAGAGAAAAATGAACCTATTTGTTACACTTTGTTTTTTAGAAAAGCCATTAACCACTCTTGAACACGACACTTTTTGTTCACCTTGGTTGGGAAATCCTTTGCCTAACAGTTAATCAAACCACATTGAAAGCCTTCAGCCAGTTTCTAGGTATTAGATTTGGGTCAATTGTCAGCAAGCCATCTGCAGTGTCGTTATGTGTTCAAGAGATTAGTTAAAACAAGCCGTTTATATGCAAAATATCTTTCATCCATTTTGACAATCCCTGAGTCAATACTTGCCGATATATTTCTTCAAAACTTGATCTATGATTTCGTGTTGAGATCTTAGCTACGACGGATCGCTTTCTATTGACATCAGCTCATTATGTAGGAAGTTGATCTAGAAATCGTCGGTACCTTGAAATCTGCATTCCCTAATGGTAGGTTTCTCGCCTTCGACGATAGGTTGCATCATTGACCTTCAATCAAAGGATTCTATGACATGTTCAACTTCAGCTCATTTATTCACATTTCATGGATTGTACTCAGTACTTTGAGAGCCATTGACATTACTGGTGGTTTCTCTCACACTTGTTAATAGTTCACATCAATGACTCGTAATCAAGTGGTTTCTACCATGTTTGACTTTGACACATTCATTCACATGGATAGAATTGTACTATTTCGGGAAGCAGAAATCAAGACCCTGGATCTAGTTTCTACAATCTAGGCTATGAGGAATTTTGTTATTTATTATATAGTGGACTATTCATTAACAGATGGCTATGTCCATACTATGTCTACACATGTCTATACTCTTGATGTATTACAAAATCATTCCTGTATCAAAACAATTTAGTCAGTTTTCTTCTCAGTTTTGGTCTGAGTATGGGAATGCCTACCTCAGCAATGATATGTCTACATATATATATTTTACATTGAATGTTTTTACAAGTTCTGATTGGGGTGTCCACGGAATGATCCTTGAAATGATGAAGTACTTCACTCTTCATAAATGATAGACTCTATCTTCATCTATTACAAACTTCGCACTTTAGGGGGCAATCTATTGCACTAAAAATTGTCACTTTGACATTTTGTAATCTATGTGAGTCCATAACCACTCATACTTTCTTCCTCTACAAGTCTTAAGCCTCAATTCCTCATATCAAGCCTTGAAAATAAGAGAAATCCATCAAAAGTCTCTAAAGCTTTGGTTCTACACTTTCTCTTTACATTACCTGCGGTCCCGCACCTAATGGTCATGTCTCCTGCGCACTTGACTTCTCTATCTCTATGTTAAAGGTGTGGACCCCTGTAAAAGGTAAAAAGCCACGAGTATATTCTAAAAAGCTCACTTTCAGTCATTTCTAGAGGCTTCTGGAACGAATCTTGAGGTGACAAGTTCGCTCTCTTAAGGTTCATGCATCCCATACCTTAAGAAGCTAACCCCTTGATGTGAGAAGCTTATTGCTTTGAAGGAGGATTCTATCCCTTCATAGGTGGACCTGTAGCCTCCTCCTCTGCACTATGAAAATAAGCATTAGGCTGGTTACTTAGGAGGTTAGAAGCTGAAGATGTTTGAGGTGAAATGTTGTTGGAACTTAGTCTTCTTAGTTGAGTTTTTATGAGGAGAGATTACATACCTCTATGATCTCATTTGGAAGAGTGCAAGGCTTGTCAAAGTAAAGGAAATTCCTGTTTTAGACCCCAGGAAGAGCTTGTTCAACATCAAGGCTGAAAAGGGTGTAAGGTTCTTCTACTTCAAAGTTAATACAAATAAGTTTGTTTTGCTCAATAAGTCGTTGATTCATGGTTTATTTTATGGATTCCTTGATCACCATAATAGACATGATTTATGATATTTTCTATGCAGGTATGATGTGAATGTCCTACGGAAACAAACCTGGGAAAGGATGGGGAGACCCACGCTGCAATCATCTCGATGGGTCGGTTGCAGGGGGTGACTGTGGATATTGAAGTGTGAGAGTGCTAGCTAATTCTGATGTAATAGAGATAGTGGATCAAAAAAATCCCTATCCTACACTCTTGGGAATTGACTGGCCTACTAATATGAATGGGGTAATCGATCTGAAGAAGAAAAATATCATCTTTGAGAAGAAATCACTGCATGTAATAGTACCCCTCGATCCTGCTAAAGGATCGTGCTATCTTGAACCAATCTGTGATTATGAGAGCGATGATGATTTGGACTGTATCTATAAGATAACAGTATGAGACCAAGATTGGGTGAATACAATAGTGGATGGATGAATGGCATGGGATCGTGAGAGTTCCTGCACTTTAGATTCTGATGAGGAAATAGAACATTGGCTGAATTGGTTACATGAAGTAACTACACTGAGTTGCAACATGATGACCTGATCGTTGCATTGTGTGTCATCAGAGGTAAGAAATATTCCTACTTATGATGGCTTGAATGAGGTAGATATCTTTTTTGATGCATTTGAAAGGGAGGTACCAGAAAAGTAGTGCTTCCCGGCATTCGACTGAGCACTACATGCTACACCTGCAAGGTGGTGGGGTACGCATAAGGGAAGCTTTGATGATTGGCACGAATGTAGGAGAATGATGAGAACTCTCTTCGGGAAGCTGAAGATATGAATGATGGATAAGTATGATGGGTAGGACAATCCACATATGCATTTGGCCAAATGGTCCTAGGCTTATGGAGAAAAGCCCTAACCTGAGCAGGTGCAATTTTTCTATTATACCTTGGATGTTGTCCCAATGAATTGGTACGTAGAAACAAAGCTCCACCATCGTACTGGAAAATGGGATATCCTATGTGAAGGATTCATGCTGACATTCAGTTTCAAGGATGGGTTTGATAGTATTGATGAAGCGCTGCAAGAGGTCAAAGCAACAATATTTAGGATACCGCAAGACCCTTTAGACCTGATTCAGCCTAAATGGGCTACTCACTTGAGTCACGCGCTAGAATGTTACAATGTAAATATTGATGAAGAGGACGAGGACCTGTGGAAGATTAAAATTCTGGAAATAGAATGTCACCACGAGGTTAAAGGGTCGTAGATTGAGAACCTTGATATAACTGCATCGTTGAAAACAAAACAAGTAAACATTGGTACTAAGGAAGAGCCAAAATTCGTGAAGATTGGAGATTACTTGGATAGTGTGACAGTGGATAAGGTCACTGAATTTCTCTGCAAATACCAAGATTTATTCCCTACCAACTTTATGGACCTGAAAGGGATAATCGGGGACCTAGGTATGATGAAGGTTACATTGAAACTCGACGCGAAGCTAGTTAAAGAAAGACCTTTCCGTCTCAATCCGAAATATGAGGAGAAGGTCTGTTAAGAGATAGATAAGATGCTCATAGCAAGTTTCATTGAGCCTATGGAAGAATCTGACTGGGTAATCCCAATGGTGGTACAAGAGAAAAAGTAGATGGATGAAATAAGGATATGCGTGGATTTGAGAAAGTTGAATGTCACTTGCATGCATGGTCCTTTCCCAACTTCGTTCACTGATGAAGTGTTGGACAATGTAGGTGGCCAGGAAGCATATTCCTTCACTGATGGGTTCTTGGGATACCATTGGATCAAAATCATACTGGAGGAAAGGAGCAAGACAACCTTCGCGACTAAGTGGGGTTGTTTCTAGTACACTATAATTCCATCTGGATTGAAGAATGTGCTTGCAATCTTCTTGCAGGTAGTTGTGGCTGCATTCAAGGAAATTATTCATAAGTTCCTAGAAGTATATTTTGATGACTAGACCATGTTTGGGCTGGTTAAATGCCATGTAGCAAGCTTGTTCTTGATGCTCGATACCTATTGTAGATATCAGATCACACTCAATCTCAAGAACTGTCTATTTTGTGTTCCCTTTAGGAACGTGCTAGGGCATGTGGTTTGCAGACAGGGATAGATGGTAGACCCCGGGAAGATCACAATTATACGAAACTTGGAAGTGCCGAGTGTGAAACAGCTACGTGCTACCCCACACATATGGGATATTACAAAAAGTTTATCTAAGGCTATGGTGAAATCACCATTCATATGGAGAAAATGTTGAAGAAGGATGTCATGTTCGATTGGAATGATGACTGTAAGAAGGGATTGGATATATTGAAAGAAAGGATGGTCACTGCAACGATTCTAGTCTTCCTAGATTGGAAGGAGTTTCATGTACATGTTGACGTGTCATGTATAACACTCGGAGCAGTACTAACACAGGCTACCGAAGAAGGCTTGGAAAATCCTATCATGTTTTCAAGCTGAAGATTATCCAAAGTGGAGAAGAACTACTCCACCAGCAAGTGTGAAGGGCTAGCTATGGTGTATGTACTCTAGAAGTATAGGCACTACTTGTTGGGAGGCCATTTTAAGATGTATACAAATCACTCCATGCTGAAGTACCTGGTCAATAATCTTGTGTTGGGGGGGAGAATCTGTAGGTGGCTCTTATTGTTCCAGGAATATGATTTTGAGGTTATTGTGAAGCCTAGATGACTGAACGCGGGACCAGACCATCTGTCATGCATCAAAATAGGGGAAGAGCTAACCAATTTGGACGAGGGATTACCTGATGTGGAGGTTCATTTCGAGGATATTATACACTTCTTAATGGCAGTAACTGCACCAAAGGGATACACTATCCAACAAAAGAAGGAATTAGTGGTGCCCGCGAAAGATTTCTTTATCATTGTTGGGAATCTGTACAAGATAGGTAGTGATGAGATATTGCAAAGATATGTACCTAAGTTTGAAAGAATCAGCATCCTCATGGATGCTGATAGGGCCACCACAGGAGGACATTATGCAGGAAGAGAAATTGTGCAAAATATTCTACGTGCAGGGTTGTGGTGGGCAACCCTTCATCAGGAATCAAAAGCATATTGCAATGCATACGATGTGTGTCAAAGAAGTGGCAGGGCATCACAAAGGGATGAGATGCATTTAAATCCACAAATTACGTACAACCCTTTGAAAAGTGGGTAATAGATTTTGTCGGACCCATTCAGCCCCAAGGAAAAATAGGAGCAAGGTACATTATCACCACGTTGGAGTATTTGACTCTTCGGGCAGAGGCACAACCTGTGAAGGATTGCACAGGTGAGACCACTATAAAGTTCCTCTTTGAGGACGTACTGATGCGATTTGGCTATCCAAAGATCTTGATGAGTAATCGCAATACACACTTCCTGAATGAGACGATTATCGCTCTAAAGGAGGAATTTTAGGTATATCACCAGAAGAGCACACCTTATCACCCACAGGCTAACGAGACTATGGAAGCGTTCAACAAAGTGCTCAAAAACGCACTGACCAAGGTTTGTAATGCTCAACGAAGTGACTGGGAAATATACATACCTATAGTACCATGGGCTAATCGAATGACATGCAAGAAGTTCACTGGACAAACCCCTTTTAGGCTTGTCTATGGTGTTGAAGCGGTGATTTCCATGGAATATATTGTGCCTAACCTACACATAACAGCGGTCATGGGTATGATAGGTTGTGGAGCCCTAGAGGAAAGGTTTAAACAACTAGATTAACTAGAGGGAGAGAAATTTCTAGCTAGATTTCACTAGCAAGTCCAAATGCAGCGCAAAAAGGCATGGCATGATCGACACATCAAGCTATGCACGTTTAAGGTAAATGACCTGGTTTTGTTATACAATAGTCAATTTGATAAATTTTCATGGAATTTCAAGATGCACTGGTTAGGGCCTTATGTCATTAAGGAAATTACCAATCGAGGAGCGGTACAGCTAGTCAAATTAAATGGAGAACCCTTCCTAGGATAGGTGAATGACAGTCACTTGAAGCTGCACACCGGCAGTCTAGCCATGTGACTAGATGAAGGTAGTACAGTCTTAGCACTCTAGGTAGCTGAAAGGAGGCACAGGACTCTAAAATACACTTCCTGGGTTGGGGAATTCTGCGATTGGAGGATGGTGCGAAGCAAGGAAATGTCACTAGGTTTGAAACATCGCGGAGCAAGTTGCGCTACTCAGGGAGAAATCACACAGGTTGGCCGGAAAGAGACCGTTATAGTCACTGTTCATGAAAGATGGTAGAAGTGAGGCCAAATGGAGCAGGAGGATGACATTTAAGATGAAATTTATGGCTCAGATCCTTGAAAATCTATCGTCAATCCAACATTAATGTACCTATTTTAGGGGCAATGGTTAGATTTGAATTCAAAATGTCCTATAAATTACAATTGGCTATCCAACAAGAAACACTTGGCATTTTGAGAATTAAGTTTTTGAGCTCCTAGGTGCCTATGAATCATGAGGAATACAAGCTTCTGATAGCTTCTGAGGTATTTGAGACTTTTCCAATGGACACACAGGAATTCTTGCAGAATATCATGTCAACACCCTCAAAGATTATAAATACCAAAGAAGTAGTAGAGGAGCCAACACAGGAAATGGACATAGAGGCAGAAGTAGCTACTCAGGAAGTGGCTCAAGTATTGGCAGAGTTCCCTAAATCACCGAGAATGCAGAGACCGAAGCCAACCCCAACTAAGGAGACTGAAAGGGACAAGAATGGCAAGCATCCTGCCATACCAGTGTGTGTATTGCCAAGAAGAAACCCACCAAAGCCCACTACACAGAAGAAGGGCAAGGCCATAAACCTATAGCCAAAGGAGGACGACATTGAAGACATCCCGATGGACAATGAGGATGTGGGAGCCGAAGTGGAGAAGGCTAAAGCCAGGGTGCGGACCCTATTATGCAGCTGTCGAAGTATATCCCTCTCCACAAGCCTAAGTCCAAGGTCCCAAAGGACATTAATGAGAGTAAGACTCCCCTGCAAACTCCTCTGCTACTAGACGAAATTGTTTTCCATAGTCTGTGCTTAGCACAAATGCCGATACTAAAGTTAGAATACTGGGATTTGGCAGACCACAAAATTACCTACACCTGGTGACCAAGTAGCTAATGCATTGCATCATTGACACGAACATGGGAATGATCGCATTCGAGCTAGAGAGGTGGCTTAAGGGGGTAGAGAAGGTAGGGTTTCTCAACCTTCTCTAGGTGCTGCACTATAACCGTAACCCGATGATAGTTTTGGTCATCATGCAGCTGTTGTGCTTGGTGCATGATGGGTGTCTATGGCTGGAGGAGCCAATACTGATCACAAGCTGGTTGAATCACCAAATAATGCACCTCCCATATATAGGTGAGAATCTAGCGATGATCTTTGGTGGAAAAGGTGGAAAAAGGTGCTTGCTGAGTCAATGAAGGAGAAATTTAAGTTGGTTAAGAAGTCACGCATGTATGTTATCTCTAGCATCTGCGACCCCGTTGTGAAGTTAGCAACATAGATCCTTGCAGGGAAGGTGATGTAAAAGTGTTGCACCGATGAGGTGTCACTGCCTGTCATTGCGGTCACACATCAATGCGCAGAAGGAGTCTAGTTTAACTAGTCATACTACCTTTGCGGAGAGTTCGTGATGAACATCTACGAATCACAAGATCTTAGCAAGATGTTCCACTATGCGTGGCTCTTTCTGTTGATTATGTTGGTAGCATGGGAGCTACCAGAGCATAACTAGTTCCCTTTTGTCATGCTAGACCTCCCCAAAGTAGTGAATTGCACTTCACTATGGGCGACCAAGGATGCGCAAGGATTTCAGGACAATAAGATCTTCTGGATCTTGATGGAAACGACTATTAGGATGGCAATCAATTGTAAGCCAAAATTGTCGCCCACGATATATGCTAACCTATAGAGCTATGCCAAGTTCAAAGTTGATTTCCATTGAGTCTCCACCAAGCCGCAGAAGGACCCTGCATAGAAGTGGTATGACTTGCTGTATCTGGCCACAGATGATGCCATTGATGTGGTGATTCATCAATGGCTGGTGGAGCGGAGCACTACCACGAACTTGGCTGTGGGTGGCAGCAAGTATCCTACATAGAAGAAGAAGGAGGATGCCAAGTTGAAGATGGTGCAACTAGTCGAGAAGATGAAAAAGGAAGCCACTAAAAATGCCCAAGCAGAGCAGCACAGCGCGGACCCTGAGGAGACATCCACCTGCATCAAGTGCCCAAGAGAGATGGACAAGGGAGGGTCTAGAAAGAAATCCAAGGTGACAAAGACCTCACTGGAGCCTGTCACATTCACAGAGGGTGACTTACATGATATCGGTGACACAGTCCACCCTTAGTTTTGTGATGTAAAGTTGGTTGTAAGAGATCTACCCATGGTTTGCAGACCATGGGATTGTATAAAAAGAGCTTAGCTCTAAGTAGTTTAAGAGACAAAAAATGTAAGGGAGTCATAGCTTTGGAGCAAGAAGTCTAAGTCTTGGGTTGTAGCATAGGTAGGGGCTTTGCAATTGAGTGTGCACAGGCCTAGGGTAGAAGTCTGCAGCTGAGTGTGTGGACCCCTGCAGCTGTGTGAGAAGGGTAGATATATTTTGTAATCACTTGGAATTTATCAATAAGGGGAATTATTCTACAATTTATGTATCTTCATTCTGTTGATGCATCTAGATATTTTATGTATGAATTTCCTTTATTATGCTTATATGATGCACAAATGAATGTAATTACATTGAATAATCGAATGCAATTACGAATATATATTTACGCGGTGTTAACTATAATTGTTTGACAAGATAAGCAAGTCACTTAAGTTAATTGGGGAATCTACACAGCGCATTGTCATAGCAGTGTGAAAGTACCTGAGCAACAAGTTAGGCCTGCGGGAAGGTCGATCGTATCCTTTTGCAGAGGTATTAAAGGATGGAATACAAGGTTTGTCTTGCAAACCCTAGAGTGAAGAAACTTGCATGAAGGTCAGGGTAGAGGGAATCAAGTGACTTTACAACCATCTCAAGGTGCAAAAACTTGGTTCGAGGATCCCCCCATACTGCTTCAAGTGAGACTTTAGTCTGTGCTTGATGGCTTGAAGGCGAAAGGGCTAGTAGTGTAGGGATTTGTTTGGCTAATTAACATTGAACCTGGGTCAGGCCCCCTAAAGCCAAAACCTATCTTGTTTGAGTTCCCAGGGTGAGGAATTGAGATAGTGGGCTCCTAGGGTTGAGGGATCTCTAGAAAATATGGTACTCCCCTATCAATTACCCATAAGGTTGAAGATTTTTCTTCCCTATCTTAATAGAGTCAGAGAATTATGCTCCCCTATGTTGTCTTTACAGAGTATACCCTAGTTCGCATCATACCCATAAGAATGACTTGTCAAGAATACCACTCCTCGTTTGGTCAATGTGTTGAGAGTGTACTTCGGGTGTACAACCCAAGTTAATTATGATGCAGGTGTTCTACCAGATTACTACTGAGATTCATTGATGGGAAGATCAGTAGGAAATAGGATTGCATTGAGATGTTTCTCCCCTTTTGAGATTACAGGTTGAGGATGAGCTCCCGGATTTGTTTCCATGGTGGAAGATGTGCTTTGTTGTATGATGAGTTATCCTATTACTCAGTATGGGTGGAAGTTTTTGCTTCTCGATTCTTCTTCTTTTAGATTCAATAAATTTTTAGCAGATAGTGTTGAGCAGAGACAGTCAAAGCGTGACCACAACATGACAATATGATATGAAGATCAACTGACATATATTCATAGGGGAATTCTTCCTAGTTGGTAGGTAGTGAGAATTTTTGTAACTAGGGTCAAATTCCACATTAAATAGATCAAATGATGAAGATGATGCTTGCATTAAATTCCTCTTTTCAAGAGGACCAAAATCAACCTAAATATCACCCTATTTGGTCAAGTGAAAGTTGATTTTTGAATTATTTTATTCATACATGTGTTATGGAATGGGCCGACCCTAAGCACCTATGAAATTGGTTAGGTGAGCCTCAACCCCAAGTGCACCATAAAACAATCCTATAAATAGAAGCAATCTCAAGCTCATTTCATTAAATTTATCAAGACATCTACTATTCTTCTCTTTTGTATTTGTTTTCACATGTATGATAGAAGGAGTTCAAACCAGGGTCTGAAATTACAGGAGAAAAACTCACACTGATCTAGGGTTTTCTAATCCCTGGATGCTAGCATACAATTGGGTATTTTAGTTCCTAGAAGCTAGCACACAATGGCTGGGCATCATATAGAGACCCATAGACATTGGCACAAAATCTTAAGGGAGTGTCGAAGGTTTCAGAGGTATATCTGAAGGTATTGGTCCTGAGAAGCTCACACAAGGATGTCTCAGATGCTCACACAAGGACATCTCAGACACACACATAGTATGTAGAAGAGAGTGTATGAGAGTTTTGGAGTAGATGTAGTGAGTTTGACCCCAAACACACACACATGGTCTCCCTGAGAGAATCTAAGAAATTATGGATGCCCTCACACAGTGTGGAGAGAGAGAATTAAGGAAGTTTCAGATTAATTTAGTGAGTTTTAATAAGAGTGTCTAGGATTTTTACTTTGGGTTTGACAGTTGGCTGTAGTTGGCTTCAATGATATGGTAGATCTGGGTTTCCCTTTTCTAATTTGTAGATCTATAAATCTATAGATCTAATTTGTAAATATCTATTGAAATCATATGTATTGGGCTCATTGTACCCTCTGTTGAAAACATTTTATGATGATCCATTAAGGAAGAATATTTGAAAGGGATTCCCCCTTATGAGGTTTTTCCCTGGTCTTGGACCAATCGGTTATTGCTTATGGTTGTAATGTTGTGCTCTTTGTCATTGCATATATTGTTATTTCTTTAGTTACTTTTATTATTGGTTATACTGCTAATAATTGGATGCATGGTTAATAAATAAGTAAATTGGTCTAAAGTAAATACTACAACATATAACAATTAGTAAAATTAACAACAATGGTTTTTAGACCAGCCTTGAAAAAGTGGCTTAAATATCGTAGTCTCTAGCACATAAATGGTTGAAAAGACTGCAAAATCTCCCTTGCATGCATTGTGGGAGTGATTGGAGGGTCCCAGTCACATGCATGCCCATGGCATGGGTGCAATTGGGGGTTTAGTTCATTGAAGGGCTAGGTTAACTCAAGGGTTGGTCAACGGGAGTGGTGGATTAGCTCCTGGGGGTCCTGTAGTGCCCGAGGGAGGTTTGTAAAGTGTTTATGCATTGGTTTCACTTCCTTAACTTCACTTAGGGATTTGAATCCTATCATATTAAACCTTTGTCACATATTTATCACGGTGCACTAGTAAGCTTGGGTAAGTGCACAAGGAGGGTGTTATAAAGTGGTATCATAGGCATGATTTTGTTCTCCTTGGGTGATGTCTGGTTTCCATTCTCCTAGAATGAATGTGTTTTTATCTATACATGTTGGTTTCATATGTATCCCTATGCTTGGGGTCTATGTGCTTGTTGTGTATGCATGATGGTGGTTATTTTTACAGTTGTGTTTCAATGTAAAAGTTGATGATGTGGTTGTCATGAATGTGTGTCGGTTGTATATGCATTTTTTATGCATGCCGGTCTCTATATGATGTTATGCATGCATTATTATTAGCATGGTTTCCATGCATAAGGTCATTTTATTATTTTTAGGTCATCATGATGTTGTTGGTATGTTATGATGTTGATGTGTTGGTTAAAATAAAGCAAAAGATGCAAATCATCAAAGCGAGGTTACAACACTAAATGTCGGCGTAATAGTAGATCTTCATACATGTTTGTATGGTGGTTATGCAAGTATTTTGTATAATTGTTTTTATATGCATTACAGTTATGTACATGCATGTTAGTCTATGGTTTTTGCAGTTACATGTATGATAGATGTTAGTTAATCAGTGTGATCATATGTACATGCGTCGGTTAGTCATGAAGGATAGTAATTTATTGTTATATGTTTTATGGTCATTTCTACTAAGATCCTAATGTGATATGTATCATGCTCATTTGTATTGGCTTATTTAGATAGGTATGATTATGAATTTTAGGTATTAGTCGACCTAATTATGATAGTGTGTTGTACTAATCTAGTCTAACTATGCATATGTGATTGTTATGCATGAACGACAATTGTTTATGAGCTTATGATGTGAAAATGTTAGCTAGTTATTGTTATGGATATAATGACCTTATTTATGTTTGAGTTGATATGTTGTGAAGTTATATCATGCTAATCTAGGTTGATTGTGTAGACAAGATAGTCTCCCGTGAGATATATTAAGGTATGAGTTTGGTTATGTCGTCTACTTGGTTCTTGAAAGTTTCATTATGTCATCTATTTTTTTTTAGTGTTGGTGTCTATTATGTCATCTTCATGTCATTTGGATGGTTGATTGATTGCAAAATATGAGTATGTGTCTATAATATTGCATGAAGAAATGATCGTGTTTTAAGATGGTTATACTAATACATATGTGTTGAGCCAGCTACTATGTACTTGTCTGTAATGAGGTGATAGTTGTAGCATTATGTATTGTGAATGATGAATGTGAGTTGATTGTTGATTATGACATGGTTATTAGACTTGGTAAAGGTTGATTTTAGATTAATATATATTGTCTTGATATTTCGAACATGTGATTGACATGTGTGAGAAGTTGCATGGAAACATGCTTGCTATTAATGTTACAAGGTAATAGTTGATGTTTTTATATAACTAACAGTTAGGTGATGTCATAGTACATAGAAAGACTCGATTGCAATAGTATAAAAAGGTAAAATAAAGGAATTTGGTGAGAATTCCTTTGGTGATGTTCGAAACTCGAATTCCAAACTAATGGATGCTTTGAATACATGAAGTCTTCTTAACCCTAATATTGTCTGAAATATTCATCGACATGTATTTGATAGGTATAACAGCTAGTGTCCAGTTATAGACAGATTTTTCAAGGGAATTGGAGTACCTTAAGAGATGGCATGGATGCATTAATCTACAAGGCAACATGCTTGGTACAACAAGGTAAGATAGCTAGTATATTGTTATATTTGTTTATACGTTGACATTTATGTGTGCATGAAAGTATGATGGAGGGAATTGGATGGAGAGAGGCTGCCATGTAATATTGAAGAAGGCTCAGGTTGATTTCCCTTGGAGGCATTAGGAACCAATGGGGTTGATTCATTATGTCTGTTGGGAGTTTGTGCCTTTAGTATTTTGTGATTTGTCTGAGCTTGATTTATGGGTTCTGATTACGTCTAGTGCAAGGACTTGCCACTTCTTTTGTGGTGTCTTATTTTTATTGATTCTCATGGTTTTATTCGTGTTTTCATTTGTTCTTTCCTCTTATGTTTCGTGAGTCTTGAAAATTGGTTGGGAAAAAGGATATCAATGGAGCTCGGGGAGAGCCGAATGAAGTCAAATAAGTAAGGTAAGACCTAGATGAAGCTCGATGCATGTATAAGGTCAACTGAGGGCAAGAGTATGACAAATAGTTGGACTAGTTGGGCTCATTTTTGCAAATGGACTATGGCAAGACAACCATGAGAAAGGTAAAGTAAAGGGGTTTTAGGTGTTGGATGCCTTAGCTAGGTTGGGAACTATTGTTCTTAATGTTGTGCATGTGTTTTATGGATAAAGGGACTTCTCTTAACATTGAGCTTATGTTATCTAGTAATTATGTTTTGAACATGATTATGGTGATGTCTCTATATGTATACATGTATGTATGTATATTGTTATCTAACAAGCTCATCAAGCACCATTATTTTTTTATGCTAATATTTAGATATATGTATGCCATTTTATGATAGGGTCATTAGGGATCATACTTGTGGAGGAATGATTCCTTCTGTAGGTGAATGGCATGAAGAGGTTCCCATCTTATGAGGAATCGAGTAGGAAGAGTAACCTTGACAGATCTAAAAGGTCAATATTATATGGCTATGAATTAATATTATATGCTTTTGCTATGTCTATGTTTATGTTATGGAAAGGTGATGTTGAGGGATACATCAACTCAATGAAATTAGTGTGATGTGTGACATGATCGGAAAAACATGGATAGAGAAAGGACTTTAGAAGTAAGGTTTCTTTATAGAGTCAGTGTGTGGTCCATGAATGTGCAGTACTCCTATTGTGTACATGTTGTGCATATTGTACCTACGATGTTGTGTGTTTGTTATATATATGGTATTGTATGTATATTTCATATGCAGTGTTGGGTAGTGATGGTGCTATGTAGATGTTGGATATGTGGTGTTGTGTACATATTGTACTATGTGCATGATGGATATATGGTGTTGTGTGCATGATGGATATATGGTGTTGTGTGCATGATCGTAGATGTGGTGTTGTGCGCATGTGGTATTTTGTACATGTAGATGTGGTGTTGTTTGCATGTGGTATATTGTACATGTTCTAGATGTGGTGTTGTGTGCAGATGGTGTTGTGTACATGTCATGCATGTGGTGCATGTGGTGTTGTGTACATGTTGTATATGTGGTGTTGTGTACATGTTGTGTATGTGGCACTATGTACATGTCGTGTCGTGTATATGCCATGCATGTGGTGTTGTGTACATGTGATATTATGTACACACTGTATAGGTTGTGTGGTGTACATGTGTCATTGTGTACACATTGTGGAGGTGGTGTCATGTACTTGTGATGTTGTGCACATGTTGTGCAAGTGGTGCTATCTAGAAGTGGTACTATGTACATGTTGTACGTATGGTACTAGTGTACATGTGGTATTATGTGTGAATTTCATACATGCTGTGTTGCAGGGATGCAATACTATGTATGTGCATTGTATAATTGTGGTATTATGATGTGTATTTGTTGTGTTGTACTTTGTGTGACACATGTATTTTGTTGTGTTGTATGCCAAGTGTAGGTATGTGTGTTGTGTGGTGTTGTACATTGGGTATAGATGTATGTGTTTGTTTTACATCGGGTGTATGTGTATGTATTTTGTGGTGTCATATACTCTTTGTAGGTTTATGTGTTGTGTTGTGTGTCCAGTGTGGTTGTACATATTGTGTGGTGTTGTACATCATTTATGGATGTACATGTTGTGATGTACACTATGTGTGTATGTATATGTGATTGAAGAGAATAAAAAGCATTGGGTTCTTATCAGTTGTGACAACTGATCTGGTATGTGTACAAAAAGAAAAAAGGAAAAAGTAAGGATGGATTAAAGGATAAGTATTAGTATATTATTTCAATTTTATTATAAATATGATCTATGATTATGATTTATGATGGTTACATGTGATATATAATTCTGGTTTATGATAATTTCATACATTTCATGATATTTATCAATGATTGTTGTGTCGTGAGTTAACCGGATGTGACACGTTTATACATGATGATTTGATAAAACAACTAGTTTGACTTGTTGTAATAGGAAGTGAACAAAATTGGAAGTGTACCTTATTGATGGGCCACCAATGAGGTATGATATGAATTTATTTCAATATATTTTGAGTCTAATGAAAATTATGTGCTTGGGATAGGAAAGCATGAAATAGCTAATTGGGTGGTTGAAATTGACTATAGGAGTTAGCAATGACAACAAAAGGAATTTGAAAATGCAACAGTATGATGGAAAAACACTTTAGGAGTAGGGACATTATGGGACACTAGTACCCAATAGTGCCTATTGATTTCCATCAGCATGATATGACTGATATGATGGTTTTGAGGTAGGTATATGCCTTTCTTTTTGGACCTTCCAATGTGAGGAAACCTTTCCAAGGGATGGACTTCCCGAGATGGGGGTGCCAACGGAACTTGGAAGGTGTGTGACTGCACAAAAGGGGATGACCTGATTGCCTGAGGCATTATGTAGCAGTGAAGGGAAGACTAGGAATGGATTTATTTTGGTCATTAGCATTCCCATATGGAATCAAATGCACATTGGGACTATGCCCTAGAACAATGAGTCGATAATTGTTCACTAATAGGACAAGAGGCATACGATTTTAGTGCTAGACATTGAATGTAGTTTTACTTTGGAAGTGGATTCTAGATTTCATGGGAAGCAAGTGAATCCTCGTACTAATTTGACAGTCGAGGTGTGAGCCTCTAGATTCACTTGTTGCAGATGCATGCATCGTATCTTTTTATTTGCTGGTTTAGCGAATTTGCGTGTATATTATTGTAAATATTAAATCAAGCTAGTTTATAAAGCTCCATGAACCATATGGTTATTTTCTAGTTGAAGAAAATTTGCATGAGTATATATGTGGTTCTTATTGTAAATATTGTAACGAGATGTGTTATAAAGATCGAGTAAATGGTATGTTTGTCATCTTTTTTCAATAGTGGTCATTGTAAATACTGAAACAAGCTATGTTATAAAGCTCCGTAGGCAGCATGATTTTCTTACATCAGTTTGTGGGTTTGTAGGTGTCATTGAATGTCAAGGATGGTTTTCCCCAAGGGGGATGGTTCTGGAACAACCTTGGTTAAAAATCAATGTAAAAATAAATAAGACCAAAGTCATGGGACACATATTCCAAGTTGAATTGTAGGACAAGCATCCTAGTGGGTGTTCATTAATGTTTATTATGGCTAAAGAAAATTGGCAAAAGAAATGGAAAAAGGATTTGGAAAGGAAAGAGGAATTAATTGACATTTTATTTATGAAAAAATGGAAATTATTAGAAAAGGAAGGTGAAAGTCACAAGTTACATGTGAGGATGAAAATGAAGGAAAATAATGGAAAATTGAAGAAAATAGAGGCCTCATTTGATAAAAAGATTGATGATGATTAGTTGGTAGATTTTTTCAGTTCAATCTTTGGTCAATTCGGTTTTGGAGATCTCTCTTTATTTTCTCTCTCATACTTTGGGACATAGAGTTTTCTTGCAACACTCTTGGAGGGGTGTGGCATACTTGGAATTTTGGAGCAAGAACGAAAAGAAAGAACAGGAAATAATAAGAGTACATCAATATCAGTAGCTACAATGGCTTTTGGTTGCAAGTATCAAGTTTAATGTATAATAACAAGTCCCAAATATACTTGTTATTATGTGATCTTGATGGTTGTTTTATCATTGTCATTTTGTTGGTTATATGCTGGTTATGAGCATGTTTTATGAAAGTGATGATGTTTGGATCTCATCATGTTTTGATTAGTAAATAAATCAACAATGAATATATCACCTAAGAGATGATATTGCAGCTATTGTGATAGGGAATCAATGCTTCTTAACAATTCTCAGATAACGATGAGACCCCTATGCTTAGATATGTTGTTATGACCTATAGATTACATGTTCATGATATGTTTGCCGAAATTCATTTCATGGTTGGGCTTGGTTATGTCATTTTGATTCTTTAAGCTTTGTGGAATAGGCTTTGTCTTGGTGTCATTTATTTTCTTGGAAATTATCATCAAATTTTGAGTATCATTTTGAAGACTAGCCCTGAAAACGGATTTGATCTTGTAGTGTTTGTCACAAAACTAGCTGAAAAGACTACAGTCTCTCCCTTGCACACATTGTGGGAGTGACTAATGGTCCTTGTTGAATGCATTCCCATGTCATAGGAGTGACGGGGGGTTTAATTCATTGAAAGGCTAGGTTAATCAGAGGTTGGACACCTGGAGTGGTGAATTAAACCCTGGGGGTCCTGTAGCACCCGAGGGAGGTATGTAGAGTATTGGTTCATCGATTCCAAATCCTTAACTACACTTAGAGATTTGACTCATATCATAGTAATTCTTCGTCACATATTTAACTTAGTGGGCCAGTAAGCTTGGGTAAGTATGGGAGTAGGGTGCTACATCATGCATATGGTTACAGGTTCCAAGCATAGCAAGACTAATGAATCATTAGAAGTGTGCCAAAATTTATACAAATATTTTGTTGGCACCCTATTTTATTTGACATCCTAAACACCAAACATTATGTAGGAAGTTGGTATTGTTGGAAGATCTTAAGAAACCCCTAGAAAAATTCATCTTCTAACATCCAAGAGAATTTTCATATATCTTAAAGCTACAACAGAAAATGGACTTTGGTACCCAAGAGGTAAATATTTTTCACTAATTATTTTTACTGATGTTGATTGGGTAGGTGATCTAGATGATTGAAAGAACACTAGTGGCAGTCCATTCTTCCTTGGAGAATATCTAGTTTCATGGTTGAGCAAGAAACATGCTTCAATATCTCTCTCTAATGCTGAATCATAATATATATATAATAGCTTCTTACTGCACTAAAATCTTATGGATAGAGAAAACTTTACAATATGTACAAGTGTTCTATGATCAACCTATGTGTATTATTTACGAAAGTACTAGTGCCATAAACTTGTCAAACAATCCTATTTTCTACTTCAACACACAACATGTTCCAATAAAATACCATTTCATAAGAAAGTAGGTTGCAAATAAGGTTCTCAAGCTAGAGTATGTACCTATAAAAGAGTAGGTAGTTAATATATTGATGAAACATCCCCTAAGAGACCAATTTGAGATTTGAATGCATATATTGGGAGGTGTTCCTCTTGTATTCCTCAATTAGATCTTCCTTGAAGATGAAGAAAGGCAGTGAAAAAACATTCATCATATAAATATAGAGATGCTAGATCCCTTTCCAAGGGAAGCATGTTGTTGTCTTTTCCATTGATGTCAAATGGGAAGAAGTATTTGTGATAAAACAAAAGAGAATGAACCACAAACCTTAAACATAAAGGGGGATATGTATCTCTAAAAAATACAAAGAAAAAGGGGGAGAATAAAACACCCCAAAAGGATAAGTACACCATGGAAGTACTACAACATAAGTGAAATGCATCACCGGTGGAGCATCATCCAAATAATGATAAGATAATGGAGAAGGAGAAATGAGAAGCACATTTTATTTCTTTATGGTGTTGATTCAGTTTGAACAAGGTGATTCAATAAATGTCAAAGGGGGAGAATGTTAGAAATGTGTTGTCATTAATGGAAAAGGTGGTGTGGATGAAGGGAAAAACTAGGATGATAGAAAGGTATGCTACATGAGAATATGGTGAAGGTGTAGGATCTTTGAAGCCATTTTCAATAAAGAAGATGACTTCAAGAGTTGTTGGAGCCCACTCTGATGGATAGAGATCTAAAATAGATTTCATGTGGTATGAAGAATTTCCAAAACTATCTCCTAGAGAATAAGTAATTTCAAGTCAAAGTTTAGAAACACCAAGGTCAAAGTTACAAAGTTAATTGGCGAAGGACCCTTTGGAGAAAGATAGTTTGGTGATATTTCCAAATGTAGTGGAGTGTATTGACAGAGTAGCTATATAAGGTATCAGGAGAATGTCACAAACAATAGTGCAACATAAAGCATTTTGGTTGGCCAGTAGTGGAGCCCCCGTAATGCTTCATCCTGATGGAGGTAGCTCAAAAGTAATTAATGTTCAGTTAAAAAGGGAATTTGAGGATGACATAAGTCTAGGAAGTAAAGGCATAAAGGAGAAGGAAATATTTTCATTTGATTGGTAGAGTTAAAATGTGGGAGGTCCCCATAGGAAAAACAAGCCTCAAAAGGCTAGCCTGGAAAAATTAAAGGTGTGTGAAAAAAAAGAATGGTTTGGAAGGGTGTAAAAGAGTTGAAGCGTGGGATGATCGAAGCACATGCCAACATGGGGATACCCATCATAACAAATCCCAATAGAATTGCAACCAAGATATCAATGAGAATAATGTAGTGTCAAATAAATGGTTGGGACCCTTTATATGTTATAAAGGAAATTAACAAGAAAACACAAAGCCTGAGACCCCTCTCTCTCTCCTCTATTGTAGTATATATCGAATCATTTTATTGGTTGGTAATGATATTATCATGACATATAGGGGGGACATGTGAAGTAAGGACTTATCCTTCTTCGTACCATAGCAGTCCAAATTTAGGTGACACATGTCACCACTCACATGGCACAATGTAGCGTTGATGACATCAGCATGATGACAACCTAGGAGGCTTTATCCTAGAATTATTATAAAGTGTGAAGAGGAGGATCATCTAGGATGACTAGGCATTGTGCACATATGGAATTGAAAGTTAAACCTAACCTATTCATTAATTGGTTCATGGATGCATTAGGTATCCCCACTAGGACACGTTATCTCAGAGACATTACCCTGAAAGGGAATAAAATACACACGAAAGGTTCCTCCAAGTTGACAGAGCATTAGAATGACATGATAGCTGATGATAGAAGGCAAGACCAATAGGAACAAGGCAAGTGGAAACTCCATCTTCAACATATCATCCTGGAGGATTTATCCTAGAGAAAAAAAAGGGAAAAAATGGAAATATGGCTAGGAGGATGGGCCCGGGAGATAAAAATATTTTTGGCAATTAACAGTTCTGATGAATGATAGAAGGTGCACTTAGGTCACAATTTTTGCTGTGCTTTCATGTGTTAATTGAATAGGGGCCTTTGGGAAGATTAGAATACAAAGGTGCCATTGACACATCAAAAAGGCTCAATGCATTAAGTATGAGCAAGTTAGTGGCTATGAGTTAATACCTTGGGGATATAAAATAAAAAGGCCAAATTTGTAGTTTTCCATAAAAAACAATGGGCCTGTAGAGGTAAATATGACAACTCGAAATTTGCATATATTCCAAATATAATAAAGTGCAAATTTACATATGGAGCAAAGGCATGAACAAGTTGGTAGCTAATTAGCAACATGGACAAAATAAGGGGTAGATTTGGTGGTTCAACCAAATTTAGAGCTTAGCATATTTTGAAAAACCATTGCTAAATCATGTAACTCACCAGATTTAAGGAAAGAAATATTTCAACTCAATTATTCTTACTGAAACAAGAAAGTAGTGATTGAAAACATGAAGGGCACATTTAGATAACTTGATAGAAGAAAAGAAAGGAAAAAATAAAAGATTCATGCAAGAATTATTGTCTTGTTGGGGCCTAACCGAGGTTCGGAGTTAATTAGCCAAACAAATCCTTGTGCTACTGGCCCTTTCGACAACAGTCCGCGAAGTACAAATTGAGGTCTCAACTGATGTAGTATGGGAGGGTGTTAGAACTAGGTTTCTGCACCCTTGAGATGTCTAAGAGGATCGACTGGTCCTTTATTTTCTCCCACATGCAGGTTGCTTTGTGCACTTCCCATTCCTCATGGCCTGATACACTACCTTCATGCAACCCTAACCAGGGGTTGTGCCACTCTCTGTGCTATTACCCGAGATATTAATTACCTTCCAGTGTTAATTAACTACTTTTGCCTACTTGAATGTGTTATAATTAGCAATACAAAGAATTCAGTAATACAAAGCATTCATACATGATCGCGCAGTAAATGAACAATGCATTTGAAAATTATATCCAATCATGCATTAAACCAAGAAAAGATACATAGAATTATAGAGAAACTTCTCTTTATTTATTCTTCCAATGGTTACAGACTCGACCTACCCTGCGTACTGAGCTACAGGGGTCTACGCACTCAGCTGGGGACTACTCTGCCTCTGCACACTCAATTGTAGAGCCTCCCCCTACTCTATGACCCACATACACACTTTACACTTCGACTATATCACTTAGATTTCTCATCCTTCTATTAATTAGTTATTCTACACTTAGAGCCTCGCTCTATTTATACAATCCCATGGTCTGCACACCATGGGTAGGTCTCTCCAAAACTAGGGTGGACAACCCTCTAACTATTATACTTTCATGCCTCGCGCCCGCAATTCATGGTGCTTTTACAACAAGATTCAGTCAAAACATGGGCTTTAAGCCCCAACACATGCCTTGGGGGGATTCCATGCCCAATAAGCCCCCAACACAAACATTGTGACTCACCCTTGAGTCACTCTGTCGGCATGGAGATCTTTATGTGGAGTCCCTCTAACTGTTCTCGAACTGCGGCAAGCTCAGTAACACACTGAGCTACTTCTTGTTGGATCTACTACATATGTTGTCCTGAGATCTCTATGTCAGAAGTGCTTCTCTACATCAGTGCATGCATCCCCTGCATATATGTGAGCTTGCCTTCAATTTCCACTGTGATGGTGAAGGCCTCGTCGATCCAAGGCTGAACACACGCCTTCAAAATTGCTTCCTTGTGTCATGCCATGTCCACTTGTTCCTTCAGCGATTTAGCCTGTTACATCCACGCAAGCTTCTAAGTGAGGGCCATCGTCTGTGCAATTCCTTTGATGTTGTCATATTGTTGTTAGAGTTCTCGCACCTTTGTCTCTAAGCACTGGATGTTGGGGTCCTTCTGTAGAGTTTTGAGGACCTCAAATGATTCTTCCAACATGCTGGTGCAGTCTCACACTACACTACCAATTTCATCCAGTCCCACTATGATAGCGCTAACGCACTATTCTCTGACTTCCGGGGGGGTGGACGGTTGTGCCTTTAACCACAACTCGGTGATCTGAAGGTTCAGCACTAGCTGCAGCTTTTTCATTTCTTCCCTCGCCTCCTGTTCCCCTACTGCCAACCTATGTATCCATGCATCTGCTACCATGTCTGATGGGATGACCAGCTCTGGGATGCTTTGGCAACTGTCGTGTATTACCTATACCAGCTGTTGATTCTGCAACACCATTTCATCGTGCTGCAAGCTCAATTGTTCCATATTAATTTTCTGCTTGCTAAGGACTTGCAATGCATGACTCTCCCTAGCTCGCAGCTCTGTAGTTATCCGATCCTGTAAAACATATAAGGTATCTTGTGGGAGTGCAGCCATGTTGATACCGAGACCCTTTAGTGCGCTAACCATAGGCCTGTCGGCCTCATTAGTTGTCACTAATGCCCCTTCTAGTAGCACTATGGTATTCATCATCTGTATGCAAAACATCTATTTTTTTATGATTGTTTCGCCTGCGAGGTTGGTTGAAAGGGTACTAGCCAGAGGAGGGCATACATGTAATTCCTACAACTGCGCTCTGAAGGCCCCTAACACAATCTGGTTTTCCTTCATGAAAATTTTGAGTGCCTCAGAGGTGACATCGCGCAATGTCTCGTCGATGTCGTGCAGATCACCCTTAGTTAGGGTGATTGGGTCAATTAATAGCTTCGATGCCTTGACCTTCTTATATGATCCTGTTCGCTTGCCTCGGTGTTGGCGCTTCAATTGTGTTGATGTGGTTCGTCGGTCCACACCTCCATCTTCTTCCTCTACTTCTTTCCCATGCGAAGGTGATGTTTGTCCCTCGCATGCCTTCATGGTTACCTTCTGTGTTGCTACTGTTGCTGCAACCTGTTCTTACTCAATTGCTATCTATGCAGTGTCCCGCACCACCCGCACTTCTGTTATCACTACTTCCTTCCTTCGCTTATCAGCCAACTGTGCAATGCGCAGCATGTCCTCGTCTTTCTTTATTTGTTTCACTAACTTCTCTATATCCACGATGTTTGGGCTGTGCCACTCCGGCGGCCATGCCTCCAGTACGTTAAAGACGACGTTGTCTGTGGCTACAAAGGGTAGCTTTATCCACTGTTTGGTCAGGTCCGTGCGCGCTCTGATGTAAATTTTATGGATGTCCACTTTGAATTCTACAAAACTCTTCAGGCTATTGAAGATAGTGGGGGACAACCGCGACTTACGGTTGATCCCCATTCTGAGGTTCATCTCTATGAACACCCAAAATATTTTATAGTCACAAATCCTCTTGGCATCCTTTGTGGCCTAGAGCGAAGTGTACTTCACGGCCTCTAGCGGGTCCCTGTCAATTATGGGGAATTGACTATCCTCTGGTAATTCCCTTCCCATGAGCACTATGGATAGCAGAAGCCATGCATAGTGGAATTTTTTGCCCTATTCCTGAGCTTCACGGCAATTCTCTAAAAAAGCCTTACAGAGGAACATGAACCAATTAAACTGGACCCCGTCCGCGCACTACTTAGCGAGTGCGACCATCGACGCGGGTACATCATTTGCATGGCACCTGTACATAACCTTACCATACCAGCCAGTATTTGTGTTGCCACTTTCACTGCTTTGTCACTGATGCTGGATATGGCATAGCCCCTTTTCTTCTTCATCAGCTTGTATTTTTTCTTCATGGCCTTGGCGATGGCCAAGTCACTTCTCTTCCCCTTCGAGATGTCCGCGAGGTCCTCTCCTTTGCATGGACACCGGGAGATGTGGTGAATCAAGTTTGTCGTGATGAGGATGAGCTCCTCCAGCCACAAACGCCCATCGTGCACCAGGCGGAGTAGTTGCCTGATGACAAAAATGGTTATTGCGGTGTGGTAGAAATGTGACACCCAAAGTAGGTTCAATAGCCCAGTCTTTTCCACTCTGTGCAACCAATTTCATAGCTCTAATTCTATAACCCCTGTCGTGGTGTTCTTCTTGGCCTTCACGAGGTGCCTCGTCTCAAGGTGAGGGAACTTCTCATGGTCGGTGAGGTCCCAATCTTTGAATTTTAAGCTCAATACCCATCCTAGGTGAATTCTCTAAAAAATAATGTTGTCTAGGAGGAGCGGCATCTAAAGCAAGCTCTTCATCTCGTCCAAGTCCTTGGGAAATTTAGCCTTCCCTTTTTGTGTGGGGACATAGGCAGAAAACTTTGTTGGGGGGTGCGTAAGCTGAGTTTCCTCCTCCATGCCTTCATCCCCATCTTCTATGATGATTAGGTCCTCTAGGTCTTCCTCTCCTTCATCAGTCTCTATGGTGATGGCCCTCCCCTTCTCCTCCATTGACATCTTGGTGTGTAGCAGGTTCCGCGGGGACACGCGTACGGGAACCATTGCTTGTTTGTCCTTCTTAGGTATTGGCATGCGTGGTGATTTTGGGATTTCTGCCACAATCCTAGCACCTTTCAAAGCATCCCACATATTCAGGGCTTGTGTAGCCTCCTAGGTGGTCATTTCTATTATTTCCATAACATCCTCAGTTGTTGCCATCATATCTGTCTAGAAATCTAGTACTCGGGAACTTAGGGACTCAATCAATGCTCGGCACACAACAATAAGGGCTCTGCTCAATAGCTCAATTCACAAATGACCAAGTGTTGTTTGTTGGGCATCCCTTTGTAATTTATAGCACTTTTTGAATTTGAATTCGACCGTTCCCCCCAAATATGGTTCATTAATGCTCCCTTGGCGGAAAATTTTCCCAAATCTTGCCCATAAATCGCGTCTTAAATGCCTGACGCCCACTCCATTTGGTCTCAAGTCAAGCATCCCATCATTAATAGTGACTTCAATGGTCACTTTGTGGTCAACTCACATGGCAGCGCAACCCCCTGTGCATGGTTGCAGACCTTGTGACTCTTTGCTTCTGTGCACATCTCCAACATCGCGCAGCTCTCGGGCATAATAGTTTATAGTCCTGATCTCCCTTTCAACTGCCTCGAGCGCTAGGACTATTCTTCCTTCGGCTAGTCAGGCGGTCGCACCACCCGTGAAAAGTTTCATCCTATCATCCATCATGTTTCCTCAAGAATACCAACCGTTTATTGTTACGGTCGACATCACGTACTTTACCTTATGTAATGCACTACCCTGGTCAATACGCTTAACAATGTGCACATCCTTCCATCGTACACATCTTGCCATGTGTACCTGTCATCGTGATCATACACATCCTACCTTATCACCCTAGTTTTTTCCCAAGAAAATCTTCCTTTATCTCATCCTCGATCTTATTGACTTCTGCATCCACCAAAACACTTTTGTTCCTTAATTGTATCCTTTCTTCTTTAAGTTCTTGGGGTCTGAGATTGCCCTGTTGGATTTTTGCTTCCAACGTTCCATGAACCATCGTATCTATCGGTGTTATCATGCACATTCTAAGTTCTCCAAGTACTATAGGGCTTACTATGGTTGCTTCAAACTCCAGCCTTGGTGGTTCTTACGCAGCCTGGTTTTTACACGTGCTCCTGTGAGCCCAGAGAACTGCTGGTAAACACAGGTCCGAGTTAGTCCACCCCACATTGTGGACCTTGTTCAATGCTTCATGCACTTTGTTAAAAGCTTCTACGTGGATCTTCTTTTGCGCACTTGGTTTTTCCATACTTCATGGTCCCATCCACAGGGGTCATCCACACCATTTCCTTACCTATACCTGCTTACTGATCATGTCTCCTATCGCGAGGATAGTGTGCATTCACACAGGTTTCACACCATATGCCTATATCCACCTGGATAGGTTGGTGTGGCAGCTGGTTCATTCGTCATGCTTGTCCTTCAATTGCATATGAGGCTTTCCAAACCACATGAGCATCATCCATCTGCATTTGACCCAGTCCTCAAAACTTCTTTGGTGCATCCTGCACCATCTTGCAGGAATAGGTCATAATACCCATTTTAGAGCATCGAAACACTACTGTTCCAACACTTCTACTTCAAATTTATCCAGGAAGTCATCCACCTTGCTCAACCTGTCATATGTAGGTAGATCTCTTACCTCCGTTGCCACGCAGTGCAACAACCTTGTCATCATGTTACAGTTGAGAATGGTTACCTTGTGTAACTGGTTCTTCCACCATTCTATCTCCTCGTCAAAATTTGATGTGCAGGAGCTTTCAGCCATTCGAAGTTGATTTACCCAATATTGTTCCTCCATGGTAACCTTTTAGATGTAGTCTAGATCGTTGTCATTGTCATAGTCGCACACTGGCTATGTGTAGCGTGATCCCTCTATAGGGTCTAAAGGTACCACTATGCGTAGAGACTTTTTCTCAAAGATGATCTTGCACTTCTTTAGATTTATCACTCCATTCAAGTCAGTGGCCCAATCTATTCCCAATAACACGGGGTAGGGATTGTTGTCATCAACAATTTCTATCACTTTAAAATCTCTTAGCGCAATTACTCCTTCGATATCTACTATGATTCCCTGCAATCTCCCCAAAGGTAGGACCTTTTGCTGGTTTTCCATTTAGAGTTGGATAGGAGACCATTGGAGCATAGGCCTGCCCATGTGCTCCCATGTTTGCTTTGGCAGGACATTCACATCTGATCCTATGTCCAGAATCACTTGATCCATCTCATACTCCCTGATTTGTGGGGTCAATCTTCCGAACTATGCGTCGTTCTCCTAGCACGGACCCAACAAATCTAGTTATGAGTTCTTGTAGCCCCTTTACAGCCTTGTTGTCATGCAACAACTTCATGCATGTCTCAAAAAACGTAGTGAGCATCAAAGGGTCCTTTTCCAGCTCTAATCTATCTTTACTACCTAAAGTGGAGGCGTTAGTGAAGCTCCTCTTAGCTTCCATGAGTGTCTCCTTAGTGCGCTCCAAATCAAATTCCGGTTCCTTCATTGGGGACTTGAGAACCCATGTACTTTCTTCACATTAATTTTCTTTGTCATCCCCTATTGTAATACCACTCTGGAGCACAATATTTACATTAGGGTCTTCCTTGTGCAACTCAAACCTCATCATTTGCAAGTTCTGAGTCGGGGGAGGTTGGAGTTCTCCTTTATCGTGCAACCTACCTATCAGTGTTGAACAATCCTCTGTCTCATGATCAAACAATGTAAAATAAAAGCATGATGGCCATGTTGTATTCATACAATCATGGGCATAATGTCCTGGCCCTCCACAATTGTAACATATCAACTATCCGCGACCTCTTCCTGGGCCCACTCTGCATGGGTCTCATCCATGCCCCTGGAATCCAGTGTGCGCCATTCTTGTGATTTGATTGAGGGCCCGTGTTTTGTCCTAAATTTTTTACGTAGGAGTTCGATCCATCACCAATTCATAACTTCTATAGGTGCACTCATCATGTCCTACTCACCTACAAAAATTAAAGAACAATTGTTTTGAATTCTATGTATACTTCTATAATAGATGGCAGTTATCTGTAGCATGCTTTCCTCCTATCTAACAAATTGCACAACATAATGCAGGCACCACACATTGTCTTACTTGTGCCTCTAGCCTTACTGGCATTGGCCCTCCTCCCACAAGGTAAGTCAAGAACTCCAGGAAGTGGTCTTTGTTGTGCCCTTATCCCTTGCATTTCATGCACCATACCTCATCATGCACTTATGGGCGAGCCATTCGATCTTGTTTCAAACTCTACATTTCAAGGCACAAGTTTTTCAACTGCACATCAATATGCTGAACTCCCAAGTTAGGATATTGTATCAGAGTCTCATGCAATCTCATCGCGACCTCCAAAGCCTCAGCCTGAGTGGTTTTCCTTTGTTGTGACAGCGCATTCCGTAGAGGCAGTGTTAATGATGTTACAAACCATTCGTGGTGTTGTCCATCTTTTAATGTCATGTTCTCTTCACGAATTGTGCACTTTAGTCTTTGATCCAACTCCCACGAGGTTTTTCCTGGTAGCATTGTGATTTCCTTGAATCCAATGATCGATTGTGCCCCTGATTTTGGCCTGCTAAATTATTTGTTTAGCATAGCTTGGATGTCCACTATCAGCACATTTGGATTGTCATTGGATACTTAATGTACCATGTCAGCGCATGATCCTGTAGAGTGATGAACAATGTTTCCTTCTTTATATTGTCGTCTGTGACACCCTATGCTTACCATACAACTTTTATCACGAACCAAAACTGGTCTAGATATTCATTCCCTACTCCCTTGAACATGGGTAGTTTTATCGCGCTGGCCATACTGTTTCATGGTGGTGGCGGAGTTGGTATGGGCGAAGTCGGGGGTGAAGATGGTGAAACTGGTGGTGGTGTGGGTGGAGGTGGTATGCGCGGAATTATTTTCCTTATCATATTGATCGCACTTCTAGGTGAAACCTTCACGAGCTCTTATTTGCCCCCTCGCAAAGGTGAAATAAAGGGGCTAGTGCTACCTTCGTTTCTATAGATTTCCCCACTTCGCGTAGCCCCAAACATCAATTTATTTGCATAACCTATTTTTCACATAGTAGCATTTTAATCCAAGTGTTCAAATACTTAACGTACTTACCTCGCGGTCCCTTGAGGAAATTTTGTTTTGCCTCACTATAGCTAACTGAAGTATCTATTGTGAATTCAGTGATGAATCCTACTATGATTCGATCAAGCCAATGGTTGATAGCGCACATGATCTTACCTTCCAATGCTTCTAGTCTACACACCAATTCTAGAGTCCACACAATAGGTTTGTCGAGTTTACACCTTCCTTGGCTATCTGCTAGCTTCATGATCCACTTGTACAACTCAATGGGGAAGGATGCAAAGAAAATTTTGTGGATCTCTGTATACAAGTAGCATTCTAACCAGTCTTCCTTTGATAGTTACAGATTCCCATTTTCCTGCACCAAAAACGGGTGAATATTTTTGTCCAACCACTCTTCAATTCCTTTCTTTCTGGGACTCAAGTGATACGACATCAGAAATCTCTATATAGGTCTTGGTCTTGGAAATGGAACCATTTGTTGGCTTGTTGGGGCCTGACCCAGGTTCAGAGTTAATTAGCCAAAAAAATCCTTGTACTACTGGCCCTTTCGGTAACAATTTGCGGAGCATGGGCTGAGCTCTCACCCGAAGTAGTATGGACGGTGCTAGAACCAGGTTTCCGCACCCTTGAGATGTCTGAGAGGTTCGACTGGTTCTTTGTTTTCTCCTGCACGTAGGTTTCTTCACACACTTCCCATTCCTCATGGCCTAATACACTGCCTTTGCATAGCCCTAACCAGGGGTCATGTTGTGCTCTGCGATATTACTCGAGATCTTACTTAACTTCCAGTGCTAATTAACTACCTTTTCCTACTTGAATGTCTTATAATTAGCAATACAAAGAATTCAACAATACAAAGCATTCATACAGGATCACATAGTAAATGAACAATGTATTTGCAAATTATATCCAATCATGCATTAAACCAGGAAAATATACACATCATTATAATAAAACTTCTCTTTATTGATATTTTCAATGGTTACAGACTCGACCTGCTCTATGCACTCAGCTGCAAGGGTCCACGAACTCAGCTGCATACTACTATGCCTCTACGCACTCATCTGCAGAGCCTCCTCCTACTCTACGAGCCACAAACACACTTTACACTTCAACTCAATCACTTAGACTTCTCATCTTTCTATTATTTAGTTCTTCTACACTTAGAGCCTCACTCTATTTATACAATCCCATGGTCCGTGGACCATGGGTAGGTCTATCCAGCTGACCTTACATTACAAAAACTAGGGTGGACAACCCTGTGACTCTGTTATACTTTTGGCACCCTGCGCCCACAATTCGCGGAGCTTTCACAACAATATTTAGTCAAAACATGGGCTTTAAGCCCCAAAACATGCCTTGGGGGGATTCCATGCCCAAAAAGCATTCAAGAGTAAGAGAACTAATGTTCATTGACCAACAATATCAGTTGAAATTTATTTATGAGCAGAATCAAACGTGTAAGGTAAGGAGGTGTGTGCAAGAGCTAAATTATGTTAGTGAGATGGATCGATGCTATTGGGGTTTATGGTGAATTTAATAGTAATAAGAGGTTATTTATAGTGTTTTTAATGGTGGTTTTTGTGATCGTTTCAAATGACAAATTTATTTATTTGTAAAAGAGAATGGCTTCGTGATTTGAGTATTAAAGTTGTATGGAAGATGAATCATTGAGGTCATGCAAGTTGTAGCTTGTAGGTCATTGGTCACTAGTAAGACATAGGGATTGTGGTTCCTAGAATGTCATAAGAACAAATAGTATCTTTACATTTGATGTAATTGAAGAAAATTCAAAATAATTTGTGCCCTCATTGGATTACTCACATTTTATCTTTCCATGATCATATAAATTAATTGCGAGAAAGGTTATTGGTGTCCTAGTATCATTGCAAGTAAAAGGAATTTGTAAAATTCCTACAATACTTATTCACTCCCTGCTCTTAGTATTGCCCTAGTTTCTAACGTTATATACCTTTAGGTTAGTGGGATTTACTATTATGAATAAGAAATCATATTGAATCCATTAAACTTTACCATTCCATAATTCTATACAAATGATTGAATTCACTTTTAGAGTGAAATGCGATTGAAATTGGTGGTTATCAACCTCTTCCTTTGAATGAACATAGTCAATATTTTGTTTTACCATTCATGTGCTACTAGCCCATGGTTTTAACAAACCATGGGAATAAACCATCATATTAACAATGGTAATTACCCATGGTATCCACCCACAAAATTGAACAAGGTATATAGTCATGGCATTTAATTATAAAATAAATAAATGAAAAGGTATGAATCAAGATAACGAGGCACAATAAATAATAAAAATAGTGGGCCTTCACCTTTGTAAAATCCATTGAAGTCTCTCATGTTATAGTCTTTTTATATTTTACCATTTAATAAAAGATTTAATTTATTTTTCAAATTATTTATAGTCATAATTTTTTATGCACTTATGTATTTTTTTCTTCATACATAATCCCATTCTTCATGCAACCTAGATTAGTAGTATCAAAACATTTTGTTCCTTTCCATTTATGAATGTATGTCCTTGATGAAGTCATGGCATAAATATTTTGATATAAAGCTAGTATCACTTAAGGAGAATCTCTCTTAGAATCCCAAGTGACATTCTACGGTGAGAGGAAAGATAAATAATGGAGCAAGAAATCATATAATTGAGGAAGCACTCACATGATAATAGAATGAGATGATGGATAATTTTACCCAGATCCTTCGATGATTACTAATTGTGGCCAAGGAACATTCAATAAGTAGAAATTGGAGGTGTGACACCATTCAAGATATAATTTAAATTTGATATACACTTACTTAAAGGCCAAATAGATGTGGACTATTTTGGAAATGGATAAAACTATTATAGGGCTATTACTCTATGAAAATCTTTTCCAATTATGAAAAGCTTAGATTTTCACTCTTTAAATCCTAACCCCATGTCAAATATTGGTGGGAGGGTTATTGGGAGAGCCACAATGAAGATAGTTCTACAATATTGGACGTAGGAGTTCCACTTGCAGATTTTTTTGTTTAAGCCCTCAAGACAGTGTTCTATCTTATGAGTAGTATGCTTACTAGTACATGACTTCAACAACTCTATGATAGGATAAAGACCAAAAATTAGTGGATTATAGTAGTACAACCCATATACTTCAACCAAATATGGGTATAATATTGATGTATAAATTATTATGGATATTCTACTAGATAGTTCATCATGAGATATTAATTAAAATCAATTGAAATCTATAGTATGAAAGGTTAATCCCTTTATATCCTAGTTTTGTTATTACTAACTTCAATTATTTATGGATGTAATATATCAATTGTGGATAATAGATAACATTGAATTACAATCACATGCCAACGCAATGAACATGAAAATGTGATTTTGGAAACCATTTGAGTTGAAACCGTATTTGTAATGTGAAATTTCTCTTCTCTCTTATGACTGAATGGAAATGATGCACATACAATGAAATAAGCACTCTCTTTGGGTTTACCTAAGATTTGTAGTTTGTGGGTTGGTTTATAATGAAAACTCCCTTTATTATGCTTCCTCCCTATCCACTCTAAGCTACTTTTCACTAATATGGAGCAAAATGTAAGAAGATATAACTGAACCTATTTTCCTCGTAGTGGCCTAACTATAACACAACCCAACAGCCAACTAATGGTTAAAATTGACCCATTCACCCATCATCACATCTTACAACTCATTCCTTATAATTTCTTCTTCATAGTACCGATATGTATAACATCTTTTCCATGAGTAATCAGTTATTATGTTGCATCCTCTTCAATTATATTGTCAACCATGATAGGCAAATTTTTGGGAGGCATAATGTTTGCATTCTATGTCTAATTGGAATACTCATTAAACCATTTCAAAGGTATCTACCTATAGAATAGTATCACATGGTGTGATGCTTGATATGAAAAGTTTGACTCCCAAAAAAAAATTAATGCCTTAAGGCCTTAGAGGGTTTTTTACACCAACTATCCAAACTCAATACTACCACTAAAACTACTCCTACAAGCTAATTTATTTTATGCTTCCACCCAAAAGAATCAATATGGATGAAAATAATATGATGATCCGATATTGATATTAAACTCCCTTTTTCGGGGGATTTTCATACCATTTAGCTTTACCTATAATTTTTCCTTTCTACCCATTCTACCAATAGGTACACTGTCCTATGTTGCAGTTCATGGCCTCTTCTACAAACTACATCCTTTGTCAATATTTCCTAAACATCTAGTTCTAAATCCTCTTTGGATGGTAGAACCTACCCCTCCTCTTGTTCCAACATGGAGGGATCATAGAGTTTGATATTTTCTACATTCCCCATTGAGTAAATGCACATATATGTGGGTAGAATAAGTCTATAGAGATTATCTACCACTTTTTGTAGTATGTTAAAATGACCATAACATAGATCCTTTATTTTATTACTAGTAATATATATCCTCCCCATGTTGAACTATAAACATAATTTATCTCCCAATTTAAATAACCTATATTTTCTATCTTAATCATGCCTAGCCTTGTATTTTTTCTATGACCTTTTTAGTGCATCATATACTTACATAAGGATCTGTTGGCATTATGAAATAGGTTTGGCAGTATGACATAGCTGTTGTCCTTGATGGAAACTCACTCAGATGACAGATCACAGTTCAGGCTCTCAGAATGAAGGAAAAAGAGATATACACAGGTTCCACTTACCCAAGTCATTTGTACACGCGGGATCGTCGATCAAAAGGCACGTATGCGTATGCACACACTTTCATGCAATGAAAAGCATGTACATGTCAGAAAACTTGTTTTTAGTCCATGGTATTTAGTCCTTGGTAGTTGGACCTATGGTTTTGGACCATGGTATCTCGTCCGAAGTGTTGAACCTAGGTATTGGGTCCCAAGTATTGGTTCTAAGTGGTTTTGGACCATGGTATTGAGTAAGGCCCAAGACTATAAAAGGGGAAGGAAATCATTAGGCAAAGCACTCAAGAATTGAATATATTATGATGAGAAATATCTAGAATACTGGTCATTGGGTTATGGTGCATAGCTGGATCTGAATCGAGGAGGAACTTGAGTGCTAGAAGAAGGATAAGTTCTATTTATGGGTCAAGATCTCAAGGCTTGAAGAGAAGTATAATTGTGTGATTTTGATATGTTATATTCGGCGCGTGACTTGATCTATAAATCTGATGATCCGAGTATAACTGATGTCTGAGTAATTGGAAAGGGTAAATTATCTCTTATAGATCTGTACGCAGGTTCAGCATAGAAAAGGCGCGTATACACACTGGTTCGGTAATTAAAAATGGCATATACACATGTTTACCTTAATACAGAAGTGTATGCACGTAGGTTCTTCATATTGAAGTAGCGTACATGTCATAAAATATGTTTTAGCTACTTCTGTTTATTGCTGCAATCTTCTGGGTTCAGGATTGGGTTTTGGTTACTGTTACTGTATTCTGGGTATAGTATTCAGAGAAGTGATTGTTTGATGCAAATATATTTGATGTTTGATTAATCTTATTTATGGATCGAATCTGAAAATTTATGAAACGTGGTCCCTGGAAGAAAAGAGAAGGTTGTAGCCTTATGTACGTAGAATCCTGTGTACTGGTATAGACTACACAAGTATAAAAATATTGTAAAAAGAAGTTTCTTATTAAAAGAAGATATAGATTAATTGCAGCAGGTGGTTTTCACCCATATTGGGTTTCCACCTTATATCTTGTGTTCATGTGTGTGATTGCTTGTACTTTTTACTGCACTTGATTACTATTTTATGGTTCTGATACATGGACTCAGATTAGGTAACTAAATTAGAAGTCTGCAAGATATATGCGGTTTTCTCTAAACACAGTTGCGTATATACGCAATTTTAATTAATAGAAGTAGCGTATACCAATTTTTTATGGAAATGAAAAATTGTTAAATTGCTAATACTGATTCACCCCCCCTCTCATAATTACTTCCAACAATTGGTATCAGAGCAAGTCCTTTAGAAGAAGCTTGATCACTTGATGGAAGATCTATCATCATGAGAAACTATAAAAGGGAGGCATCCATCAGGCCACCAATCTTTGATGGGAGCAACTCTGTCTATTGGAAGGTAGAACCACAACCTATCTTCAATCTCTTGGTGCAGAAGTTTGGGATATTGTGGAACATGGATACACATTCCCATCATCAACTCCTACAGATACAGTTGGTAAAAAGCAGTATGAAACAAATGCAAAGGCTGTCAATACTCTGTTAGGGAGTCTATCTCAATGAGAATTCGTCAAGGTTATGCAGCTCAAAACCACAAAAGAAATATGTGCAAGACCATTCTAAGCTATGAAGGAGACGATCAAGTAAAACATGCAAAACTACAATCTCTCAGAATTCAATATGAAACTCTCAGAATGCACAATGATGAAAGTGTGGCTAATTATTTCTTACATATAGATGAGATTGTTAATCACATGAAAAGCATGGGTGAAGAGATAAAAGAGGTTACTTTGGTTGAAAAGGTTTTAAGATCTTTGTCTTCTAAGTTTGAATCAAAAGTTTCTACCATAGAAGAAAATCAAAATCTTCAGAGTATTACCATGTCACAGCTGCACGAAATCCTAACTACTTTCGAAATGAGAAAAGGGGGTCCATCAGAAATAAGAGAAGCCGCATAAAAAACTTCATAAATGAGCTAGGACATACGTCAAAAGGAAAGGAAGAATCAAACAATGTCAAGAACCTTCAATGGGGTTCTAGAAGATTCAGAGGTAAGCTAACTTTCAAATGCTTTGCTTGTGGAAGAGTCGATCACTATGCAGCCAAATATCCTTGTAAAGATAAGCTTGATAAAGGTAAGGAAACAGTTAAATGGAACAGAAAACAGAATGTAAGTAAGAAGAGCTATTAGACACATAAAGAGAGTGATGGAGTCTCAAATAGTGATGAAGATGAACATGGTAATGATTATAGACTTTTGATGGCTTTTGAAGATGATGATTTCTTGGATGCTATAGATGAAGATGATCTCTATGAAGAAATTTCTAAACTTAAAATTTTCTTAGAAGCAAAGAGTATGATTATAGATACTCTAACATTCCAACTTACTAAAAGGGAAAAAGACAATGAAAAGTTAGAATGTGAAATTGTGGGACTTAGAAAAGATACTAAGAAAACAAAAGCTTTTAATCTTAGATTTGCTAAAGGATCTAAAACTTTAAATGAGATTATCAAAGTGCAACGTTCTCCTCTAATCAAGACAGTTCTTGGATATATTGAAGAAGCATCTCAAGCACAGAAACCATCCACCTCCAAAAGTTATCTTGATGCAACAAGGAAAAGTGAACAAGTAGACAATCATCAGCAAAGGCATAAAGCGGATCACTAGGTAAATAGGGGTCAATCTACTTCAAAGATGAACAAAAGCTACAACTAACCCCAAGTAAATAATTCTCAGTTTTCCTCAAGAATGTCAATATAAACTACAATCACCTGGTCAGTAGATTTGATAATCGCAAGAATTTCTCTAATGGCCAATGTTTGTCTTGTCATAACATTCGACACAAAGCTGCTCAATGTGTGGCCTACAAGACCATCATGACTAGAGAAGCATGAAATCAAAGGAGTGTGACTGGGATCATGAAAAGGACCTATAATAATGTTTGTGCACTTGAAAATGAAATAGAATGCTCTATTTGTAACAACTTCAGTCATGAAGATTTTGAATGTAGGAGTAAGTTTTGGCAAACATCTAAGAAGGAGCAAGCTCCATTGGGTCCCAAAACATGGAGAAATAAAGAATCACAACCAGAAAGATGTGGTATAGCCTTATATTTAGAAGGACAAGAAAATCAATGGTACATCAATAGTGGTTGCTCGAAACATATGACAGGTGATAAAGAAAAACTTTAGTCATATGGTGCCTTAGAAAAGGAAAGGAAGGTCTCATTCGGAAATGACACCCCTGCACTCGTAAAAGGTAAAGGTTTTGTTCTTTTGAAAGAAGAAGACCAAGATGGAAATGTTATGTATGTTGATGGCTTAAAGCATAATCTATTCAATGTTAACCAAATGTGTGGTCAAGGAAATGAGGTAATATTTCGATCAAATGGATGTATTGTTCGCGAGCTTGATACAAGAGAAACAATGATCAAAGGCATAAGAACTCCAAATAATTTATACATACTCAAGGGAGGATAACAAAAATGTTATCTAAGAAAGAATGATGAACATTGGCTATGGCACAGAATACTGGGGCATCTAAGCTTCCCTTAGATCAGGAAAGCATGTAAATATCAAGCGGTTCATGATCTACTTGGCATTAGAATTCCAGAAAATACAATATGAAAATCATGTCAGTTTGGTAAGAAAACCAGAAATAATTTCCCTGAGCAGGAAGGATCAGCCAGTAAGCCACTTGAACTTGTCCATACTTATTTATGTGGTCCATCAAGAAAAAAAATCACCTCGAGGAGAAGAATACTTTATATTGTTCATTGACAACTTTTCCAGGATGTGTTGGATAGGACTTTTGAAGCATAAAGATGAAGCTTTCGAAAATTTCAAAGCTTTCAAAGCCTTGGTTGAAGGTGAATCAGATCGCAGAATCAAATGCCTCAAGACTGATCGAGGAGGGGAATTTACCTCAGATAATTTTTTTGACTTTTGTGAAGAACATGGAATAAGAAGTGAATTCTCTACTACAAGGGCTCCTTAGCAAAATGGAGTAGTGGAAAGGATGAACATAACAGTTCAACAAATGGCTCGTGCTATGCTTGATGATTCTTGAACTCTTGCAACCTTCTGGGGTGAAGTTGCATTTGCTGTCATTACTATTCTCAACAAAACAAATGTCCATGTAAACAACACTCAAACTCCTGATGAACTTTGGTATGGTATGAATCCTATTGCTAAATACTTCAAATTTTTTTGAATTAAATGTTACATCAAAAGGACTGATGAAAATCTTGGCAAGTTTGAACTTAGAGCAGATGAAGGCATTCTCCTCAGTTACTCTTCCTGAGGTAAAGGATATAAGAGTTACAATAAAATACTTGGAAAAATTGTTGAAAGTATTGATGTGGTGGTTGATGAAGCAAGCGACAATCAAAAGTAGATAAAAACCAAAGAATTTGAGAATGAAGAGGACTATCCTTCAACATCAGATCAAATTAATGCTGAAGAAGAAACTTATGAGGCACCAGAAGAATAGATAAGAGTAGAATAAAAGACTCCATCCAGGTATGTTCAAAAGAACCATCCAGAAACTCAAATTTTGGGGCAGAAAGAGGCAGGTGTACAAACAAGGAGAACTATTACAGAAGCTTCAAACTATATAGAATTTCTCTCCTCCATTGAACCGCAAAATATTCATGAAGCATGCAAAGATGAATGTTGGGTCAAGCGCATGAATGAGGAACTTGAGCAGATTGAAAAGAATAACACTTGGGAATTGGTTCGTAAACCAAATGATAAGAATGTCATAGGGACCAAATGGATATTCAAAAACAAGTTGAATGAAAATGGAGATGTTATTAGAAACAAGGCCAGACTTGTTTGTAAAGGGTATGCTGAACAAGAAGGTATAGAATTTGAAGAAAATTTTGCACTGGTTGCACTTGAAGCCATAACAATGTTCCTTGTTCTATTTTAGCTTTCATAAGTTCAAAGTATATCAAATGGATGCGAAATATTCCTTTTTAAATCGAGACTTAGAAGAAGAAGTGTATATTGAGCAACCAGATGGATTCATCCTTGGAAATGATCCAAAACTTATATGCAGACTTAGAAAGGCACACTATGGTCCTAAACAGGCTCTAAGGGCTTGGTATTATCGTCTATATAAATACCTGCATCAACAAGTTTTTTCAAAAGGATCGACAGATAACAATGTATATTTAAAAATTGATAATGATAAATTTCTAATACTGGTTGTATATGTTGACGATATCATCTTTGGTAGCAATGAAAAAGCCATGAGTCAAAACTTTGCTTTCGTGATGCAGAAAGAATTTGAAATGTCCCTACTTGGTGAGCTCACATATTTGCTTGGTTTACAAGTACAACAAAACAAAGACAGTATTTTTCTTTCACAAACCAAGTACCTCACGCAGATCTTCAAGAAATATGGCATGGAAGATTCGAAACTAGTATGTACCCCTATGGTAACAGAATGCAGCCTCAGCACAAATGGTGAATCAGCAGCAGTACATCAACCAACCTATAGATCCATGATTAGTAATCTAGTCTATATAACAAGTACCCGACCAGACATCATGCATGTAGTAGGAATAGTTGGAAGGTTCTAGGCCAATCAAAAAGAGGCCCACCTTCAGGTAGTCAAAAGGATATTTAAATATCTTCAAGGAACATAAAACTATGGCTTATGGTATCCTAGAGATACAGATCTCACACTTCATGCATTTATAGATGCAGATTGGGTAGGAAGCATGGATGACAAAAAAAGCAGGAGTGGTGGTGCATTAGTATCTTGGTTTAGCAAGAAACAAAGTTCAATTGCATTATCTACAACTAAAGAAGAATATGTGGTGGCTGCATCTTGCTGCACACAACTCCTTTGGATGATGCAAACATTGCAAAACATCCAAATCACTTGTACTCCACCTATCTCCATTTTTTGTGATAATACAAGTGAAATAAATATTTCAAAGAATCCAGTCATGCATTCAAAGACCAAGCACATACCTATCAAATAGCATTTTCTTTGGGAACAAGTTCTTGACCAAAAGGTCAAATTGGAGTATGTTCCCTACAAGGAAAAGATTGTTGATATATTCACCAAACCACTTCCCAGGGAGTCATTTGAATACCTCATACAGAAGCTAGGAGTAGTTGATGCATCAACTTGCTGTCGACATTTATCTGTTTTAGAGAAAAGTGGTTGTACACCAGTTTCATGAAGAGAATCCACATACATACGCCTGTTTTTGTGGATACAGTCACGTATATGTTGGGTTGAAGAAAAACAGTGGGTCAGAATTAGGATGAAAAAAAGTCTGATATGGGTCTAACAGAGACCATCTGGCACAGGTTCAAGAGGAGCATATACTTCTAATAATTCATTGTTGGCATTATCTTAGAAGATCTTGGAACAACTTCAAAGTTGCTTTTGATTCAAGTGGAACAGGTGTAGAGGGAGATCATGGTTGATGGTCCGAATGGTGATTGACAGATGTTATTGATGATAGTTGTTGATGACTATGATAGTCTTGTCTTAGATATTTGGTCTCTACGTCATGTATTTTGTTTATTATCAAGGTCATGTAACGACCTATTTTGGTTCCCCACTATGTCTAGGATGGATGATGTAATATTCTTATTGTATCATGTATAAATTTTTGGTATATCCCCAAGTGGTTAGGTGGATGAGTCAATTTTGGTTGAAATATCGATGTATGTATGAGTCTTTGGTGATAGGAAGGCCATTTATGATGTATAGAGTCATGTCCATTTAGAATATATTTTTGCAGACCTTGCCTACAGTCAGGGGGAGCATGAATAGCACGGCAGAGCAGAGATGTCAGCATGAACTCAAGGGGAGCATAACCCTCTGCCCTTGATGACAAAGGGGGAGAATGACTTTGAGTGACTTGGGGTTGCCATCAAGTCCAAAGGGGGAGATTGTTGGCATTATGACACAGGTTTGGCACTATGACACAAGTGTTGTCCTTAACGGCAACTCACTCGGATGACAGATCATATTTCAGACTCTCAGAATGAAGGAAAGAGAGATATATGCAGGTTCCACTTAACCAAGTCGCGTGTACATGTGAGATCGCCAATCAAAAGGCGCATATGTGTATGCACGTACTTTCATGCAAGGAAAAGTGCGTACATGTTCAAAACATTTTTTTTAGTCCATGGTATTTAGTCCTTGGTATTTCGACCTATAGTTTTGCACCATGGTATCTTGTCCGAAGTGTTGAACCCAGGTACTGGGTCCCAAGTATTGGTTCTAAGTGGTTTTGTTCCATGGTATTGAGGAAGGCCTAAGAATATAAAAGGGGAAGGAGATCATTAGGCAAAGCACTCAAGAATTGAATATCTTATGATGAGCAAGATCTACAATACTGTTCATTGGGTTATGGTGCATAGCTGGATCTGCATCGAGGTGGAACCTAAGTGCTAGAAGAAGGATAAGTTCTATTGATGGGTCAAGATCTTAAGGCTTGAAGAGAAGTATCTTTGTGTGGTTTTGATCTGTTATATTTGGTGCATGAATTGATCTATAAATCTGATGATCTAGGTATAACTGATGTCTAAATAATTGAAAAGGGTAAATTATCTTTTGTGGATCTGTACGTAGGTTAAGCATAGAAAAGGCACGTGTACACGCTGGTTCGGTAATTCAAAACGGCGTATATGCACGTTTTCCTTAATACAGAACCGTATGCACGCAGGTTCTTCATATTGAAGTAGCATACGTCTCATAAAATATGTTTTAGCTACTTCTGTTTATTGCTGCAATGTTCTGGGTTCAGGATTGGGTTCTGGTTACTATTATTGTATTCTAGTTACAACATTCAGAGGAGTGATTGCTTGATTTAGTTTTGGTTGGTGCAAAGGAGATTGTTTGATGCATATATATTTGATGTTTGATTCATGTTATTGATGGATCCAGTCTAAAAATTTATGAAACGTGGTCCCTAGAAGAAAAAAGAAGGTTGTAGCCTTCTATAGGTCATCACCTATGTACTAGTACATCAACTAGTACAAGAGCCAAGGGGGTTGTAGCTCCCTTCCAGGAGAAACTGGAGAATGGGAGAAGGTTGTAGGCTTCTGTGGGTAGAAGCCTGTGTACCAGTATAGACTGCACCAGTACAAAAATATTGTAAAAAGAAGTTTCTTATTAAAAGAAGACAGAGACAAATTGCAGCAGGTGGTTTTCACACACATTGGGTTTCCACCTTATATCTTGTGTTCATGTGTGTGATTTCCTGTACCGTTTACTGCACTTGATTACTCTTTTATGGTTCTGATACACAGATTAAGATTAACTAACTAACCTAGAAGTCTACAAGATATATGCAGTTTTCTCTAAACACAGTTGCGTATATACGCAGTTTTAATTAATAGAAGTAGTGTATATTAATTTGTTTATGGAAATGAAAAAATTTTAAATTTCTAATACTAATTCACCCCCCCCTCAGTGTTATTTCCAACAGGATCTTACTGATCTTCTTAACCAATTTCTCCTCCCCTAAACAATCACTTATCATATCCTCCTTATCTATTCCTTCCTTTCCATATGTTTTATCCCAAGGTGAAAGTGGTAGGTGTTAACACTCAGGTTGTCCCTAAGCTCCTGAAGGGATACGGCCGAGGTAACCACAAACCAATCTTTGGATTGCAGGTTCTAGCCCACCTGCAATCAGAGAGGGCTCTCTCTTAATGATTTAGCTTTGTTGATGATGATTTTAGGCTAGCTATTGGGTTAAGGGGTTTTGATTTTTTGTTTGAATGGAGTTTGAATGGAAGGAAATTGCATTCGAGCAGAGAGGCAGGGATAGGGTGATAAGTTCAAACCATTGGGCATGGAGTCATGGATTAAGGCTTGCTGTTGCATTTTCTTGGTCACAAGAGGATTATGGAGCGGCATAGCTACACATGAAACAATACCAATTTACTGAAAAGATGGGATGAAAGTCAGAGATGAAAGGCAATTAAGAATCTTTCATTAATTAACAGGGAGAAGAGGTGAATGAATGGTTATCTAGGAGCAGTTAAGAATTCCTAAAATAACATTCATATGTGAAAGAAACAGTGTAAACATGATCATTTAAGTATGCATATTCATAACCATTTCTGATGAAAACATGAAGAAATTGCAGAAATTGAGCCTAGGGTGTAGCCAAGCAAATCCTAAACTATTCTTCTTTTCTGCAATTTTAGATGGTGGATTGATGATAACACAAACATGAAAAACTAAATAGAGTTAAGGAAACACTTATTGAACCATGTAGAAGCACAGGAATTCCATAGTCACTCCTCGACCAGTTAGACATAGCAGACAGTTTCAGAATCCATGCATTTCAGCAGTCTTTGATTATAGAAGTTATCAAATTTACAGCGCGAGTCTCTGCTCAAGCAAAATATTAAACCAACAAAGACCAACCAACCAACCCTTACTACATTTTAGCGTGGTATATATAGGAAAAATATCTAAAAGTATTTATTACAACTGACCTAAACAGGTCTGCAAGAAAAAAACCTTTCCAAAACCTAACTTATGCTGGAATTAAATGCAAGTAAGTCTTCTTTGGGCTGTGCTAGAGGCAACCGGATCAAAAAGTGAATTGATGTGGTGTCCTCTGTGACTTGGTGGAGTGGTTTTGTAATAACTGTGCATTGAGTTCTGGTCCACTGATCTCTTGTGAGTTTAATGTGCAGCCATTTGTGCTGGTGGGCTTTGAATGGTTCCTTAACCCCATCTTGACTTTCACTGTTTTCCTTTTAATGCTTCATTCGCCTCGAGCCCTGAGAAGATCTCCTTTGATACAATTCACCGCTACACTGATACTCTTTGACATGCATTCTGACTTCATATCTGCTCTGATACTCTTTAACATCTGAACTGGGTCTCTCTCTGTCTTTTGATATGTTCAAAACTGAAAAATCAGGCTTTTTCTGCCTCTTTCGGTGCAAAAATGGCTAAGGAATCAAAAGATTCCCTAAAGATTCTCCAATTTGACCTATTTTCCATCGAAAACTGCCTCTGTTTTTCATTCTGGGCTTCCGAAGCTTGATTTTTGCACTTGCGCGATTTTTTTTTTTTTTTTGCCTGCTGACATCAGCATGATGTCAGCGGTACAGTGGATGAAGTCAGGATGATGACAGCAGTGGGGTCCTCTGGTACGGATGTGACATCAGCATGCTGACGTCAGTAGGGTGATGTGGCAGTACAGCGAGGAGATGACGTGGCGGGACACAGTGGTAGGGTGACGTGGGCCAAGCACAGACAGGAAGGGGTGAGGTGGAGGCGACGTGGCGGGGTGACGCAGCGCTCCTGTCATACGAGGGGAGGGCGGTTTTGGATGGCATCGGACTGCCTTTGGTACAAAGGTGGTTTTTGTCAGGGGCGGCCCGATGCAATGAGATGCCGCCAGCTGTCCTGGTGTACGTCGGTAAAACCGTCGGACATCGGGTGTTAACGACCACTCACAAGAGGGCGCCCGATATGCATAAGAGCTGTCAGATCTGGGGGGGATAATCTGACGGTGGTCGGGAGGTGGAGATGTGCGGCGTTTAGTTAAGGTGTGGGCACGTTAAATTTTAATTTTTGCGGCCGCGGGTGGGTTTTAAACTTTAGGTTAAGGGTTAATTGTTTCGGCACTTGGTTATTTATTAATCAAACATTAATAAATTCCAAAAATACAATGCCTTGGGGGGGGGGGGTTAATTCATTTGGAAGGGGTTTTTTGTGTTTTGGAAGGAGTCCAAACACCTTGGAGGGAAAATTATGCAGAGATGAGGGTTCTTACTAAGGTCCAGGTGACTTAGTAATTCCCAAGGAGAAACTTATGGTTATGATTCAGCCAGAGGGATGGGATATTTACATAGGGGAATGATTACTATAGTTTTAATAGGGGGAAGGGAAATAGATAGTGAGTTACATAATAGTGTCAGTAGTTAATATGAAAATAGCAAGAAGAGTGCTAAGTTTCAGAGATCTTAGGCTTTAAAGGGGGTGATAGAACTTTGTAGAGAAAATATGGAGGCTCCTTGAGTAAAGCAGATCTTTACCAAGGCAAATAACATGGAAAATGGTAAAACTAGGAGATATCAAGCAGATCTTGACCTCTTTAGGGGAAGTTAGTAAATGATTTAGGGAAGAGGAAGAAAAGGGAGTTAGACATGCCTCGCTTGAAGTCCTTGAAACGGGAATTGCCTGCTGACTGTGATCTGTATAAGTGTAACACTTGAAAATGTGGAGTTGATCACAAATCAACATTCTGCAACCTCAAAATTACCTACCCAACCTACTTACCTAACATTTTTTCTTCTTTTTGGTTTTGGGCGCACTTAGGCTTTCAGACCCAGCTTTTCAACTTTTTCTTTTTATGTCTTCCTATCTACATCTACACTTATTTCTTCCAACGATCCAGATTAAGCAGTTGGGCTCCTTTGATTCTCTACCTATCTAAGAATCTACCAAGATTAAGCTGTTTGGCCAGATTATTCATTCTCTATATTCTAAAACAGGAAATTGAAACCTAGGGAGATCAAGATTAAGCTGTTTGGACCTCCCTTTAGCTGAAAATTCTACAAAAATGGAACACTCTTTAAAATTGGAATGCAGCAGTTGAACTTAGATCAACACACTTTCATGGCCTCTTTCTTTGGTGTCTGTTTAGCAAATATGGAGCATTGCAGCATGCAAAGTATGACATATTTGGCCTGTAAAAATTTCAATCATGAAATATGAGTAACCTGCTGCAGCAAGAGGCTAACAGTGGCTCCACTTGGGGATGGCTTCTCCTTGTGAGAAGCCAAGAACAGCAGGTCAGACTGCCTTGGTCTTCTGTTGTTTCTATGCTTTGAAACTTCTTAGTGCTGACTGATTAAATAAATTTGAAATTTTTTACTACAAACAACACTTTCCCTCAACTGATTTACTGGTAAATTGTGAAGCACTACTTGCTTTCTTCTGCATGCTTTAGCATTTGCAATGTTGCAAAAGTAAAATAAAGTGCTGATATATACAAGCATTTATGTACATAAAATAACACCGCCTGTTCTTTCTCAATCAAAAGGGATCATGGTAATGTTTTAACATTCGGCCATTCACCGGGCCTTCTTCAACTATGTTGCCATCTAGAGATTTGAGAAAATATGTGTTATTACCTTGCACAGTGCTAACAATGTATGGACCTTTCCACAAAAAATCGAATTTTGAATGTTTTCCCTTGTCCTCTCTTCGTGAATCCCATATTAGAACTTTGCTGCCAACCCAGAAGTCCTCTGCTTTAGCTGTCTTATCAAACATCCTTTTGAGCTTCTCTTGCAACATCTGAGCTCTGCCATACACTTGTTCTCTGGTTCGCTGAAGATGAATGGTTTGATTAACTCTTCTCTGCATATCATTTGGTTCAGCCAGAATTTCCTGCAACAGTTTGATAGTATGAATGCCCAAAGATGAAGGAAATTTGGCCTCCATGCCATATACTAGCTCATAAGGGCTCATCCCAATGGATTTCTTGGTTGAAAGTCTGTCTGCCCACAAAGCATTTGTGAGCTTCCTATGCCAGTTCTTTTTGTTTTCCTCTAACAGTTTCTTTATGATGTTGATGAGCCTTTTGCTGGATGATTCGGCCAGGCCGTTACCTTGAGGGTAGTAAGCTGTGGAGTGGCCCAAGGTAATGTGGAACTTATGGCAGAAATTGATTATCTTTTTGGATTTGAAGGCAGCAGCGTTGTCAGTGATGATTTTCTCAGGGCAGCCAAATCTAGAAAGGATATTGCTCTCAAGGAATTGGATAATGGTGGAGTCATTGGCTTGTCTACATGGGATGGCTTCAATCCACTTAGTGAAATAATCTATCGCTGTTAAAATCCACTTGTGCTGGCCTGAGGAAGAGGGATGAATTTCTCCAATGAAGTCAAGACCCCATTGTTGAAAAGGCCTTTTGGTTGAAATGGGCTTAAGGGGCAAAGGCAGTAATTTTCTTTTTCCTTCAAAGATTTGGCATTTGTGACATGAAAGAGCAAATTTCTTGACATCTGCAAACAGAGAGGGCCAATAATAACCAACCCTTAAAATTTTGTCAGCAGTGGACTTCCAATATAAGTGTCCTCCACAGTCGCCTTCATGGAATTCTTTCATGATGCTATTAGTTTCATTCATAGTCAAACAATTAAGCAATATTCCTTCATGATTTTTCCAAAACAAAGCACCGTCTATGACACAAAACTTCGATGATTTCATCCTTAAAAATATTTTCTTGGTCCTGGACAATCCTGGGGGAGCACACATGTTTAATAATACAAAGCAAATATCAACATACCATGGGGATTGGAAAAAGGTTTCACTGATCTGTGGAGTCGCTAGCTCCTGTTCATTGTCCAGTTGATTAATATCTAAGGCTTGGAAGTTTGTTTCGAACATTAGCTTGGCTAAACCATGTTCTTTTATCAGCTTGGTAGGTTTTATCTCAATGTCATATTCAAGGATGCTGGCAATCCACTTGCTTCTTTTGCCTTCTAGTCCCTCTTGAGTTAATATATCTTTTACAGCAGAATTTGGGTCATAGGCAATCACATGGGAGTATAAGATGTAAATTCCGAAATCTTTGATGGCCTTAACTAGGGCATAAGCCTGCTTTTCCATGATCTGATATTTTAGGGGTGCGTCTCTTAAAGCTCGGCTGAAGAAAGCAATTGGGTTTTCGTTACCTGGATCATCCTTTTGCAAAAGGACAGTAGCTATGGTGTGCTCGGATGCAAAAGAAAAAATGATAAAATCTTTGTTAAATTGCGGATTGGTGAGGACAGGTGTTTGAGTCAAGGCAGTTTTGATACTCTCAAAAGCTTGCTTGGTTTCAAGAGACCATTTTACCTTGGCATCCTTTTTTAACATATTTCTCAATAGCCTTATTAGCTCATCTAGGTTTGGGATAAATCTCCATAGGAAATTGATCTTTCCAAGGAATGCTTACAACTCTTTTATGTTTCTTGGATAAGGGATTTGGAGGATAGCTTGAATTCTTTCAGGATCAATTCTAATCCCATCTTTTGATATGATATGGCCTAGAAGCTTGCCTTCCTCAAGGGCAAACAGGGACTTCTTAGGATTCAAGGAAATGCCATATTTCCTGCATGTCATGAAAATTTGCCTTAGATGCTTAATGTGCTCTTGGTCAGATTTGGAGAAAGGGGTTAGGTCATCAAGGTAAACAACTAGGAAATCATGTATCTCCTTGGCAAATGCAATATCCATTGCTCTTTGAAAAGTAGTACCAACGTTATTCAACCCGAAAGGAATTTTAACATACTTAAATGTTCCCCACGGTGTGGTAAAGGCTGTCTTGTCTTGGTCATCCGGGTGAACAAGTATCTGATTAAATCCTGAAAATCCATCTAGTAAAGAAATTCTAGATGAACCCACTACTCTTTGCAGGATATGGTCCATTTTGGGCAAAGGATAGTGGTCTTTTAGAGAGACCTGGTTTAAATTTCTCAAGTCTACACACAGTCTGATCTCTCCTGATTTTTTCCTTGTGGGAAATAAGTTAGATACCCATTCAGAGAATCTGATGGGCACAATGATACCTGCTTCAAACATTT
>APFE031353464.1:0-14392 GCA_000404065.3 Pinus taeda
GGAAATGTTTTTATATTAAAATTTTAAGTTAATTACAATAAAATTTTAGAAGTTTTTGAATGAACGGTTTATATTTATATATGAAGTTTTCTTTAAAATATTAATATTTGTAATGTGAGGGAGGAGGAGAATGGAGAGCGGGGCAAAAATGTGCGCTAAGATTTTCAGTTGCTGCAAAGTTGAATTCGCTGCAATCGAGCTTATGCTTGTTTCTGTTGATCAAAGGAATCCGCACAGTGGGGTATTGTTGTTGCGATGGACATCAAAGGAGGACCCAAGTTCTATGGGAACCACACTGGAAGGGATTCAGGTGATCCAAAGTTGTTGGAAATATATGATCTGTGTAGAGAATTGGGACTCGACTCATGGGTTTTTTATTCCTGGTGGGATCTTCCTCACGCAGTATCTTTTACGCATTCTCCCAAATTCACTATTTTTATTTTGCTTCTTTTCATATTTCGTCGTGGATGATAGTTGAATGGAGATGATCGGTAGAGCTCTACTAGGGTCTGAAGCCGACTGGTCTATGGCATCGACTGGGACTGCAGCGAATCCCATCGCAGCTGTGCCCGTGACGTATGAAGGTTGCATAAACCTTGGAGGAAAGCCCGTAAAGGTGTCGAACGGGAATCCTAAATGGATGAAGCTGACAGCGCCCTCATTTATAGAGGATCTATATAGCCATCATGGCTCTAAAGGTGTATTGTGCTTCGTGGCCATATGCCATGGTCGTGCCTGAGGCCCTAAAGAATGATGAGGCACCAAATATTGGTGCGAAACCTGCGGCTCCAAAGGAGGTGGCCCTCAATGCCAAGGATCTAGCTGAGGCCACTAAAAATGTTGCTCCAAAGGCCGTGATGAATTCTATCCCCATGATCGTCTGCGGGGTTGCAAAGAAAGCTGAAAAGGAGTTTGGCTACAGGGAACAGGGAAATAGTTTCCTGAAGGAGCTCACAGAGATCCCATTGCATTATGGTGCACCTGAAGCTGCTTGGTCATGGTACCTCTAGACAGAATCAGAACCCTCATCACTGTTAAATCTTTTTTTTATTAATTTTTTTTATTAAAGCCCCTTCAGAGATGTCATTATTTATTTGGGTTCATGCAATAGACTATGTAACGCATTGTAAGAATCTTATCTCAAATCATTTTGGATATCCAACTGGATTACAATATCTAAGTTTTGGGGGAATAGGTCTCCAGGATCCCAAACCTCTCACATAATACAATTTTTTACTTGTGTCTCAGTTTTGCCACCAACGATTGGTGCCAAAACTGTGGCTCCAACGGTGGTGGCTCTTAATGCCAAGGATCTAGTTGTAGCCACTTAGACTTCTACTCCGAGGGCTGTGATGAAGTTTACCCCCAGGATCGTCTGTGGAGTCGTAAAGAAATTGGAAAAGGAGTCTGGCTACAGGGAATAGAGAAATAGTTTCCTGAAGGAGCCCACAAAGATCCCATTACATTGTGACACACCTAAGGCTGCTTGGCCATGCCACCTCGAGACAGAATCAGAACCCTCATCACTGGTAAATCCTTTTCAATTTAAAATTTGTATTAAAACCCTTTCGGAGATGTCACTATTGGTCTCGGTTCACGCAATAGACTGTGGGATGCATTTGAAGAATCTTATCCCAAATCATTTTGGATATCTAGCTAGATTACAATATCTGATTTTTGGGGCCAGAGCTCTCTAGGATCCCAAACCTCTCACATAATACAATATTTTACCTGTGTCTACTATAATACATAATTTGAGGTTGAGAGGTGGCATAGATTACAACAAAACAAATCATTCAGGAGGAGTCTCTCGGAGAAATTTAACCAAAAACACATAAATACATCAGAAGCACAAAAATGGAGGACGTTCTTTCAAGAACATCCTCCAAGGGAAAAATTCACCTTCAACCTCAACAAAGCAAGTTGGAACTGAACCATGTACATATATTGTGGAGAAATTGAATCACATCCTAAAATTAAACATAGATATACCATAAACAAATGAGCATTGTAATATTTTGGGAAAACAAGCTATTATCTACCGATTCAACTATTTCTGCACGAAACCCAGTGAGCTCTTTCACTGGATTTTCGCAAATGGCTGAGCTCTTTCACTAGATTTTTACAAACTACAATGCTCACTGTGATATTCACCTATGTTCTAAGGGGTTTTTCATTGTAAATTTCCCATCAACAAAGGTTAGAGATATCATATTACCGGAAGGACCATGGTTCTGGGGATCCATAGGTTTTTTCATCACATGGTTTCCAGAATTTGATGCAAATACTATGGTTGTATCTAGGATGCCAATTTGGGTTCATCTGCAAAACCTCCCATTACATCTATGGAACCAGCCAAACCTTGCAGGCATCAACAACACCATTGGGTGACACATTAGAATGGACATACAAAGACTAGAGAAAATAATTTTCACATTCGCACGAATATGTGTAGAAGTAGATCTCAACAAAGGCTTGTCGACCACATTCAACTGAAGCACAAAGAGTGGTGCTAGACACATACACTTGATTATCGAAATACAACATTTAGATGTAGAAACTATCGGCAAACACGACACCTACAAAATACGTGCCTAAAGCCAAAGAAAACACCTGTGTAAAGAAGAAAATAGAAAAACAGGCCAAGGGATGGCAATTTTCACCACCACGCTCTGATGAGGAGGAGGAAGCTGGTGTGGAAAATCCCATATCAATGAGGAAAATCATATGAACAAGGAATCAAAAACACATGAATTACATCCACATTCTTCGATGGACTCACAGCTAGTAAATATACCAGACACAATGGATACCCGTGGATCCAAATGACTACATACTTTAGACAACTCTAATTCTGATAAAGAAAACCCTTGACCTGAGGATGATACTTCACTTGCACTTATATCTTCGATGCTGATTCAAGCGGAGTGGTGCAAGGTGAAGAAGAAGAAAGGGAGAAAAACATGATTTTTCTCCCCATATGTACATTACTTTTTACAATTTTTGATGAGCCATTAACTAGCCCATGAATGGGTCACAACATCTACAACATATAATTTCGTTTTAATTAATAAAATTAGGATCTTTCTCATAAAAAAAAAAAATATTTGGAATGTTAAATAAGATATAAAAAAGTAATATAACCTTCACAAAAACCATTTGAAATACATTTATAATTAATTTTAAAATTAGTTATTTGTTACTGAATTAAATAAAAAAGATTTATAATAATAGAATTAATTTCCTAATAATTAATAAAAATTAAAAAAAAACTTAAAATGTTGCAAAATATAATATGAGAGTTAAAAAAAAATCATATATATATGAATTTTTTTTCCTTCCATATACATTTATTGAACATTTTCTACAACAACCTTATAAATAATTAAATAGATGTTACTATGAATTCATGTTACCAACCAGAACCAAAAGGATAAGACACATACATAATTAAATGTTAAAAAGAATTCACGTTGCCAACAATAACTAACAAGGTGAGATAGAGACACAATTAAATATTAAAATGAATTCACGTTGCCAACAATAACCAACAAGGTGAGGTGCTGGACTTTTACAGAGGTGTAAATAAATGTTTACATATATCCTCTGGACTTTTACTCATTTACTCTACTCCACGCTCTACCAACGGATAAAGTCAGAACCACAACATCATTATCTTATCTTCTTCCCAATGAATGGAGTCATGACCACAACGGATGGCTTTGTCTGAATTCGTTAATCGAATTACTCCAGTATTTCGGCAACGTCCGTCGTTACTCATCGCCTCCGAGTCGTCAGAAAATTCAAGCTCCACAACAAGCCTAATAAGACTATGACGTGTGGATTTTAAACAATTCAATAAAATTGCATATAATTTAGTGGAATGAAGAACATAAGAGATGGTGGCAGGGGTGAGCTTGGGCTACAGGAAATGAGAACCAACGAATTGGAATTTGCCATTTTCAACTTCGTGGCATGATAGTCTACTTGTTCTTGGTGATTATTGGAAGATAGTCTACGAATAAAATAATTTTTTTAACCAATAAATAGAATCATAAAATTATATAGGTTAATAATCATTTTCATTAAAGTTATATGGATTAATAATTTTAGTAATTAAAAAATAATTAATAGTTTGTGGATTAATAATCCTTTATTAGTAATTAAAAAATAATTAATCTTAATATTTTTTTAAATAATTTTAGTTTGGATAATTTGAATGATAAATATATCAATAAAATATTTATTTCAAAATTTGAGATAACTTATTTTTTTCAATATTTCTAAGAGTCTTGCAAAACACTATGACTATCAAAAATCTAGCTATTAAATAGCTAAAGGTTTTCTTAAGTACAACCAATTAGTTATTGGATTAAAACAATGAGGGCAATCATAAGGAAACACACATTAGTTACTAGTTACCAATAATATCTTGATCTATAAAAATATATATTAATATATCTATCATAAATTCACTAATTATAATGAATTTATTATTAGATATTTCTATATATTGGACTATATATTAACCCCCACAAAATTGTTCCCCTTATTTAATGTAACCTTTGACCACTATAATATATGATACAATATGTGCCCCTTAACCTAAAACCATTATGAATTTCAAAACACTAATATGACCCATAACAGTTAATTTACTATGACCACTCATACTCATAGATAATTACAAACCCTTCCATAATGCAACCTCTAACCAATATTACTATTAAAAAAGAATGACACTTGATAATTATTAAGGGACTAACTCTAAAATTAATTAAACAATAGTGCACTATGAGCTTTAAAACATAATGAATTCTAGAAACTATGACCCCTAGTACACTTCACGATATTGACACTATAATTCTTGAAATTTTACAATAGGCAGCAATTGTAATATCTAACACATTAACTATAGCATTAAAATGACATATTTTATGTACTTAAAGTGGCATAACATAGTGATAAAGTTGAACGAAATGCAACTCCAAATGAAATCTCATAAGAAAGGAATATAGTAAATGTTGTGTATTTTGGAGATGATATTTTGATTATCTATATTAACCCAAAAATCACTTTTCTTGAGACAGCATATGGTAATGGTTTTGATTATCAATATTGACCCAAAACACACTTTTAGTTATATGTATTTCAAAATTATAAAATTTCAAAATTTCAAAATTGTGTATTTTTATGATTTTTTCCTATTTGCACTATTCAATGAAATACGAATAATAAATATTCATTATTGGGTTCTTATTTATTCATGTCTATATTATTTTGTTAAATATATGTATTGTTAAATTAAGTTTTTGATATCTCAACTTTTTTTCTTATTTCTAAATTTTTCCTAATGAGAGAGAGTCATTTTTCATGAATAGGTAGAGTCTCTAACATTAAACTCACTATTCTACCATAAATTAGTCAAATCATCATGATAAGAAAAATAAACAACTAGGGAAAACACATTGGTGACATGCTGAATATGAACCGGTATGAATGTGAAAATTTTAATAAGTCTATTTGGTTCCCTTCTTTACTAATTTGGATAGACATGAAACAAACTTCACTAGTTACTCCTCTAGAAATATTTAAAAATCTTCCAATAGATGGAGAGTACCTCAACACATAAAAAAAATGTTTCCTCCCTCATCGCACATTCAATTGTCGCTACAAATAATGGAAGTTTGGTATGTTGACTCTTTAGATGTAGACAGGAAAGATATTCTGCATCAACCTACAATTGACAAAATGTATATATGATCACTTAAAAATCTAACATAATACAATTCCACCACAAGCTCAAGAAAAACAAGGGGATATACTTTTAATCCTTCTGGATACTGAACAAGAAGAAGAAAGGGAACCATAGTTAGACACAACCATTTAAATTTGACCTCATAGTACCTACGACATAATCTCATAAGAATATTGCAAGCGAAGACTCACGGAGTTGGAAAACAATAGGGACATAAACATATACAATAAATCGGAATGAAATCTTTCTAGGTATTCAACTAGAAGACCCACAATATCAATAGAATCTACACTCAATCGCATGAAATACTTTTGAGGTTACACTATAAAGGGTAGAAAAGAAAAGAAGCCTAGAGAATTAGAACAATTTCTAGAATAATCTATTGGGTCTGACGTCTTGCAGTTTATTGGACATGGAAAATATGTATTCATTGAAGGATTACTATAGAAAATGATGCTATTTCAGCAAACACAAGAACATAAACAATCGACTCCAGACAAATTCAACATAGAAGGAAGCTCATCATAGGCAGAGGACGAAGGATAGTTGACTGAACACGATAGGAATAAAAATATCTTCAATATCGACTTGACTTTTGATTCACCCCATGTTACTACAATAACAATTATAGAAGGAAAAGATGATCAAGATAAAACCCGATCCGAGCAGACTGATCAGGACAAAGTTTCATCCAAGCATTCTAGGTTTGATGACATATTAAGTTGGATAGTAAAAATATTCAGCCATAAAGAGAACAACATGAAATGGGGTTTTGGAATGTTTTAACTAGGAAATAGAACAACATTAATAAACATTCATAGAGATTAATGATCCACCTTTTGCAGTCCAACAATTAGTACATAAGACAATAATTATGCTAATCATCATAGTTATAAGTTAATTATTAGGTTGATGGAATATATTTTTAAGCCCATGGAATGTGTTAGAACATTCATAGTAATATTTACATATTTCACCGCTAAAATTTTCCACTAAGATCTTTTGTTGTTGTTGAAATATGCATGCAAGTTTATTTATTTTTATAAATAACCACAATATAATTTGTAATAAAATTATAATTTAGTTATTTTATATTGTTTTTTTAAGCTATGAAATGTGATAGGAATAATAGGGTACCCATTTTGATGGTTATCATGAATTGAATTTTATTTTCACTTAGATCCATTGGATTTATATGGCTTCCCTTGTTTGTCTTAATTTTATGTTAATATTTTCTTTTAACTTAAATTGGAAATAAATTACAAAATAGATATTCCTATAATTATGGTCAATAGTAAAAATAAATCTTCCATGTTTATAATTTAATTATTAGGTTGATCGTAGATATTTAAACCCCATGGAATATGTTGGAATATTCGTTGTAATATTGACATATCAATGATAAGATTTCTACCAAAATTAGGTATACTCTATTAATTAAATTATCTCAAATGTAGATAATTTAAGAAAATGGCATATCAACACATCATATTGGGAATGTGGTATTTCTAAGCCATGGTAATGTAAGAAGAAATGTTTCCAATTAAAGGATTTCCACAATAATAATGCGGTGAAACTACATGGATAAACATATTGTTATCTATTATATAGCTCCAATAATAATAACAATAATAAAGATATAGTTTAGTTAACTTTTATAATTTTTTTAATCTCGTTAATGCAATATGTATAATGGGGTTAGTGTTTTGATTCTTATCATAGATTGATGGCTATAGAATTTTTTCAATCCATTTAATTATATGGTCACAATAGTTATAATAAAAGCAATAAATCATTTTATAGTCAAAATATTCTATATATAGTATATTTTAAATTAATTTGGAAACAACTTTTTTTTATTAAATTCAGAAGGAATGGAGATCATAATTACATTTTAGATAAGTCTTAATCTTCTATTAATGAGTAATATTAAAAATACTAATTATTGATTATTGAATCTCTAGCATCAACCTATTTATTATTGATAATTAAATTAAAATTATAGAAGTCCTATTACAAGGGATACACACTATCAACATAACAAAATTAAAGAATCATAAATATGATTTCACAGATTTATTTATATGCATTTCAGATTTGTAAATTAGGTATTCCCATTTTTTAATCACTAATATTTATATTTATATACATAAATATATATGTTTGTAATATGATTTCTTTTAATATTTTTGTTTTGTTTTGTTTTTGTTTTCATTTTTTCTACTCAATTTTACCTTAAATGTTGAGGCTTTCTTTCAAAATCTAAGGTGTTGTTGAGTTCAATGCAATGGCTTCACTGATTTTCACTTATATGTACAATATATGAGATATTTTTCTATTAAAATTATGAAATCTCAAATGCATTCACATTTATTTATTTAGGAAAGGAATTTAAAGGATACAAACCAAAATATATTGACACCATTATACACATATTAATGTTTCTCTGACCTCATTATTCACAAAAATCCCCCTTTGAATGGGTGTGAGATATGCAAGACACCTTCCATGTGATTTGGAAGAGAATCGTATTACAATGTAAAATATATATTTTTGGTGGTTATTGACAAATTAATAAATATATTTTTAGGAAAAACATTAAAGTATATGGAAATGTAATAAAATAGGTATACACTCAATCAGAAAGATAATACTTTTCATTAAGAAGGAGATAATTGTTCAACAATACACATTGTTTAGGATTGGTAACACCTACATCACCTCCTATTGCAACTCTTCTACTCAAAACGTTCATATTTTTATTATATATGTACAATGAGAGACTGCTTAGTTCTCCTTTGGATCAAAAGAAGCCATGAAGGTGAAATAAACTTGGACATGCATAAAAAAGCCTTAATGGAATAAAAGAAGCATCCATTGTTTCTTTCACTAAATTGTAATATAATTACGTTTATGCATCCTAAATTGTATTTCATCATTTCAAAGAAAAAATATCATGAAATGTACACACCTTTCGCATTGAGGATTTTCATAGTTTCTATGTCACAAAGGCTCCCAACATGCAAACATTAAATGACCCGCAAATTTATTCCTTTTTAGTTATTCCCCACATGTTAGTTTTATCCAACAATGTCACAAGTAATTCTTGTTTGTTACTCACTTGATTTTTTTATATATTTTCCACAATTGCGCTATGTTTTTTCTTTCTTCTCGAAGGGTTCTATCTACTAGCAAAAATTTCAAGGATGGAAATTTATTTTAAAGCTTATAAACCTTGTCTAGCATTAGTACCCACTAATATGCATAATATAAAGTGTTTAATGATATTTTCGTAAAAATATTGAGAGTTCTAATGATTTTGAAGTTAAAATAATTTTAAATTATAAAAATTGACAAAATAAATTAAAATATGTCAAAATTCATAACTATTTTTATTTTTTATTTTGGAAAACCATGGAATATTATCCCACTCTAAATATTGCCCCAAATAATTTTGTCTACTACATTTACATTGGAACATTGTTTATTCTACCGAGAGCTCATAGACTATCTGTCAATATCATCTCATTTTTCTCTCTACTTAGTCATGCCCCTTCCTCTTCAAGGGTGATTTAATTCCCAAATAATGAGAACTAAACATGCTTCTTTTGTTATACCTAACTACTTTAAGAATTAAATATGTTAATTGAGTATCCTACTAAATATATCTGGGATTTTCCACTTCCTTATTTGTATGGGTCTTTAGCTATGCATAATCATTTCTAACTTCTTCTTTGTCTCATATAATTGTTTGGATAACATTCTCCTTTTTGACATTTGCTAGGAGTATAAGAAATCTATTGTTCCTTGTTCACATTTGCTAGCAAGGCCCGTTTAATCATGTAGAAAAGTTGGACATATATATTTTAATTTGTGTGGTCCTATGCATTTTCCTTATGCATATGAAAATAAATGTACGAAGAATTGTGTTGATGATTACACTAGAATATTTTAGGTGTACTGTTAGGTCCCTATATTACTAGTGTAACCCCTTATTGTTATTAATACAACCACCTTATTATATTTTTGTGCCCATGTATTCCCCATATTTTTATTATTGTGCCCCATAGAAACCCATTATTATTATTATTGTGCACTTACATTAATATTGTTATGTAAGCTTTGATTATATTATGACCCCTTAGACTCTTATATATAGAAAGGAGGTCTTGTCATTTGTATCATTGAAGAATTTTTCATGTGTAATGTAAAGGAGGTTTCCCACTCAAACAGGCTTATTTCTAAGGCATTGATCTATCTTTTCTGTCTTTTTGTGGGTTGGTTTCATAACATGTATTTATTGAAAAGTAAATCTCAAGCTTTCAAAACTTTTAAGGAATTTCATGTATGGATTGGATATGAAGCATAATCACATATTAGCTCTCTTCATACTGTTAATGGAAGATAATGTACTCTAATGAATATGAAAAGATATCTACAAGCATGGGATTCAACATCATAACATAGTTCCATAGAATTCTCAACAAAAATATGCAGTTGAAGGAATGAACAATACTATAATTAATATAGATTTCTCAATGAGGTTTTTCAAAAATTGAACACTAATGTTTTGGGATGATGTGATTCTATGTGCAATGTATGTGAAAAACTTATGTCCATCTCACGCTCTTAGAAAAATACTCCTTGTAAAATGTGGTATGGATGAAATCCTTTGATAATCCATCACAAGGTCTTTGGTTCATCTACATTCACTTATGTTTTTTATAGTATAGCCATTATTGCATTTTGGGTATATTATTGTAAGTTTTTACTTCTAACTTTGTGGTTGTGACGTATCAGAATTTGGTTATGGTTCCCTCAAAGGATTTCAACATAATTTCTATTTTTCTCAATGGTTTCAAAATGAACTAAACTTAATACATGGAGTTCCTTCCAATATTTTACAATATTTATAGAATTTTCACTCTATTATTAAAACGTAACTCGATTCTCATCTCGATATAATTTTTCTCTGTACAAGCATATATGTACAATAATAATGTTATTCCCTTTACAACAAAGTATCTGGTTGAAGGATGTCATCTATATTACTAAGGTTAGACTCTACTTATGTCAAAACCCTCTATAACATTCTTTGCTTGATTAATTTAGATTTATTACAGTCCAAACAAAGGAATTCATTTCTTGCATGTGTAGGTTAATCTATGACCAACTTGGGTTAACTTGTGACATTGTTTTGGGGCAAAAATTCATGCACGCTTTTTCGCCTACACTTCAGCCTTCAAATACTTTTCCAATGCTTCTTCATTATAGGGTTTCAATGTCGGTTGCAATTTTTGCTTGATTTTGGCCGCAAGGAAATTTGATTTTGTTTGAGTGTAAATAATAGCCTTATCTAGCTAGGGATTTTCCCAAAAGGCCCGACACTCGAAACAATGCATGTATATCAATTTCGATTCAAGGGATTTACCCTCTGTTTTTTAGTGAGAATATTTAATTATGAGAAAATAGTTTTGGCTGTCTTATAGCCCGAACAATGTAAATCTTTCTTTTTATTCATAAGAGAAATTTATACAATCTATTTACTTGTTACTGTGTGTAATGAAGTGATTCCATCAAAAATTTAAAATACTATAATATTTGTTCTATTTATATTCTATGAGTACAAATTAGATACTCATGTCAACTCGATATATTTTGTTTCTGAATAATGATTGTATATAATTTACTATTACTATAATTTTCATTGAAGAATATCATATTCAAATTAGGCAAGAGGCATGTTGAACCCTTTTCATGAGAGTTTGAGAAGGTTGTCCTTTAGGCCCTAGTATAATTAATTTACCCAAGGTTGCTTGTTCCATGGCCAATTGATATGATTCTAGTGCTTTGACCTATAGCAAGCTAAACTAGGTATACATTTATTTTTCTACAAGTTAAACTATGTATAAATTTATTTTTATTACCTGCAATAGTTCTTCTCTGTAGTAGATTACAACAAACTATATTTTTATAGGTGAATAAGGGTAATTGTGCATGTTTTGTATATTTATCCATTCAAACAAGGTTCTTTAATTAATTACATAATATCCTTTTTCATCTTTGCACACATTCAAGTGTATTATTCTTTTGTGAATGCTTATATATTTATCCATCCAAACAAGCTTATTTAATTTATTATATAATATCCTCTTGCATCTTTGCACACATTAAAGTGTATTATTTTTTAGAATATGCTTATATAAGATTTTCGTGATGGAAATATATTAAAGGATATTTCATTCCTCCAACCAAGAACTATGTTTCCATGTACTTCTGCCAAAGCTCTAACTTCTACTTCCCAGGAAATCAAATAGTAGTCGTTTTCCAATTTACATTTCCTTGACCCTTAGCAATATCTTGCTTCTTTTGGGGTATGAGTACAATCATTATTTCCGAATATACCTTTATATTTTATCGAACTCATTTTATCTCCAACAATCATTTTAAGTGAGTTTCACAGACGAAACCTTTTATTGAGTCATGTGTTTTCTTGGTAGTCTGCAAAACCGACAATTCAAATCTAGCAAAAAGGAGAACCTTTTTTTAACTTTTTATCTTTCCTCTTCCTGGGTGCAACTCATTCCATGTGAATTAGAAGTCCAATATCACATTTAAGCCTTTAATAATTTTTCAAGAATCATAACACAAAAAGACAAATTTTCTTCTATATTAATAAAAATAAATATTCACACTGTCGTATGTCACATCACTTGATGCACTTTGAATTGTTAGGGGAAATTGAATATTCAATTAAGGTCATAATATAAATTTACCAATGCTTATTACAATTCAATTTTGTAATTAGAGGAAACATAAGAACCTTCAAAAAGACATATTTAACATGTTTAAAAAGGAAATTTATATTTTTTAAAATAATTTTCTTTGCTTTGAAAATTAATTTATTAAATTAAACACAAACATAAATCAATGGATAAAAATTCAACTCCATGTTTTTATTTTTTGAAATATATTTTGATTAAAATATTTGCAAACAAATTAAATTGAACATAAGTGAGTTAGAATATAAGATTGAACTTTTTGCTCGTTTTCGTATAATATTATGATATTATGTATCTGTAAAATCATGACACAAAAAGGAAAAAAATAACACAACAAATAAACCCATATTAAAAAATAAAAAACACATTTTAACATTATATCATTACAAAGCATCAATTTCTAGCTAATTATTTTCTAAAGTACATAATTTCTTGCAAATTATGATAAATGTTTTGTGGTGTACGTTTTTAAATGTATTGAGCAGTTGTGCTTGCAAAAAATTATTATCATAATCATTTGTGATATTATAGTTATTTTTATTATTCAAATATATGTTAATTGATAAATGTTATGATCATTTTTAGAAATAAATGAGATGCTATTAAATTGAATATGAATTTGCACATAAAATAAGTTAATACCCAAATTAAACTCATTTAAAGTGTAATTGTTTTATACGATCATTATGTATAGGTAAATCCATTATATAAGCACAAACACAAACATATACAAAAAAATAAAATATAATCACAAACATTTGAAACTCTACCATAAAACATAAAATTGTAATTAATTATAAGAATATATTAATTTAAAATAATTGTAATTTTAAAATACACACATTGAATAGTGGTGGTTACAAAAAAAAATACATTTTCATTCATGATGTCATGGTCATTGACCAAAATAAGTTAACTTTTATTAAATTGAGCATAGATAAGCTATGCAAGCATTCAATTCATTTGAAGTGTAATTCTCGCATTGCATACTATGCATTCTTAAAATCATCATATAATTTATTTGTATCAAGTTATTCTAATAAAAAAAATTTATCCTTAACAATATATCGACATACAAACACAAAGAGACAAACCAATTCATTACATAAAATAAAAACACAAACATCTAAAATTCTACCATCACAAGACATGGATTTGTTACTAATTAACAATATATATTGGTGAAAAATACTTCTCAAAGATGCATTGAATAGTGATACTTACAAAAAATCCATAACCATTAGTGATGTTATGGCCATTTGAAAAAATAAATGAAATTTTGTTAAACTAATTGCTAATTTGAACATGTATTGTTTAATACACATTCAATTAATTGGGACTATAATTCTTACATATTATATTTTATGTGTGTAAATCATCATAGAGGTGATTTGTATCAAGTCAATAGAAAATTTGGGCAATGGACTTCCATATGGGATATTCTAATGAAATACTTTCTTGTGTTCTAAAATCATACACATAACAAGAGCATAAAGTGACAAACACATAGATTTCATAAAATAAAAACCCAAACATTTAAAATTTTATCATCCTAAAACATCAACCTATAACTAATTATAAAAAACATAGTAATTAAAAACACTTATAAAGAATATTGTGCATTCAATAGTGGTGCTTATAAAAATTCAAGTTCATTAATGATGTTGAAAAAGGAAGATTTTATCAAATTAAACAACAATTTAAAGATTAGTAAGTTAATTCGCACGTTCTACTCATTCTAAAAGTAATTATTGTATATCATGTTGGCATTATGTTTCTGGTATGGTTATATGTTACAGATGTTGTACATGATGGCAACACCCATGGCATGGCTCTCAATATGATGAGAATT
>APFE031353468.1:0-11291 GCA_000404065.3 Pinus taeda
CATCTCAACAAAATTGAAATTCCTGTAGATAGAACAAGTAGATAGAGTTAGTTTTGAAGATAAATATATTTTGTCATCCAACTTCAAAGTAAGAATTTCATCTGAACAAAATTGAAATTCCTGTAGATAGAGGTTATTTGTTATCTTTAAATATGGGCAGTATCTCTATAGTTCTTTGCTGTCAGGTGACATCTTTCTATATTCCTCTAATAGGAGGCCATTTGCAATAAGTTTCTAAGCTCACCAAAGTTGTACTATTAGTCTTTCGTAAACTGACATCATTTTTTGATTTCATATGTTATTCCTCTTAAACAGTTTATTATTTGAAATTTTCAAGTTGCATAGTTCATTGAATATGTAATTTCGTTATTTAATTTCATACATGGACATCTCCATGATCATACATATACATGATCAGATATGAAATATGAGGTTTGATAATGTAATTCTACGGTTCAATGATGATTTTGTCATCCAACTTCAAAGGAAGAATTTCATCTCAAAAAAATTGAAATTCCTGTAGATAGAACAAGTAGATATGAGTTAGTTTTGAAGATAAATATGATTTTGTCATCCAACTTTGAAGTAAGAATTTCATCTCAACAAAATTGAAATTCATTCCTGTAGATAGAACAAGTAGATAGAGTTAGTTTTGAAGATAAATATATTTTGTCATCCAACTTCAAAGTAAGAATTTCATCTCAACAAAATTGAAATTCCTGTAGATAGAGTTAGTTTTGAAGATAAATATATTTTGTCATCTAACTTCAAAGTAAGAATTTCATCTCAACAAAATTGAAATTCCTGTAGATAGAACAAGTAGATAGAGTTAGTTTTAAAGATAAATATGATTGTCATCCAACTTCAAAGTAAGAATTTCATCTCAACAAAATTGAAATTCCTGTAGATAGAACAAGTAGTTAGTTTAGTTTTGAAGATAAATATATTTTCTTGTTCATCTTTTAAGTACTGTGATAAGCAGATGTGGCAGCATAGAATATTACACTGAAGACAAAATTTGAAAAGTATTACATTAAAAGCACAGATAAATATATTTTCTTGTTCATCTTTTAAGTACTGTGATAAGCAGAAGTGGCAGCATAGAATATTACACTGAAGACAAAATTTGAAAAGTATTACATTAAAAGCACTTTTAAAATCTTAGACTTCAGGCGAATTATCTTTGAGCACTCTTGTTAAGAAGGATTGATATGTTTTTTAGTATGTTGAACAATAATAATGATCCTTAGTTGTGAGACAGGCTTCAAACTGGTATGAGAGGAGCATTCGGAAAACTGCAGGGAACTTGTGCACACGGGGCCATAGGCCAAGTGCTCCTTTACGATGGAGGGACAACCACTCAAATCATGTCCAAGAAGCTCCATGTCATGCCAAAGTTCAAATTCCCTGTCAGACAGAAAATTATTGTCAGCAGAAAATAATTCATTGTTATATGCATCTTTTAGGGGGTTCACCAAGTATATCAGAGCTGACTACTTGAAGTGGAAGCCTGAAAACATAATTATTCCCGATGGTGTGCATGCCAACGTGAGTGGAAGTGAATACACGTTACTTCGTATATATTTATATTTTGAATGTTTAGTTGATTATTTTGTATTATTCTAATTATTTTCCTTCTACAGTTGCTTGGTTGCCGCGGTCGATTGTCCAACCGATGTCCTGGGCAGGCATATGTCAGGCCAGATCATGATTCTTCAGCTGAAATAGTTGCTTAGATTAGTGCTTTGTTATGGTTGATAAATGAAGAGCATTAAAAGCTTGCCCTGTTCATTGAGGTGTAATCCGCATCATTTCTTAATGACTCCATCGAGATACTCGTTGTAGCAGTCAAATATTTATCTCATTGAGATACTCGTGTTGTAGCAGTTAAATATTGTTCTTATATTTATTTTTTATGCTTCATATTTTGTTATCATAAGATAGTTTTATTACATTTTGCACTTTGTGAACCAATGCATTGAAGCTAATATACTGATCATCAAGATGTAATCTACATTTTTTTTTATGACTCAGCTTCTCCCAGCACGCAGCCATGGGTCAGCACACACAGCCATGGGTAAGCAACTATGGGTCAGCACACACAGCCATGGGTAAGCAACTATGGGTCAGCACACACAGACATGGGTAAGCAACTGGGAATTTGAAAATGAAATTTTATATTAAGGTTTATTTTATATTTTCATGTTCTTGCCAAATGAACTCGCCGAAGAGGCTTGATGTGAATTGATCTTTGTTAAGATAGTTATGGAAAAATTGTAAGCCCTTCAAAGCTTCTAGTCCATCTATGTAGGATAAACTTAGCAAAATAAAGAAATATTATTATAGTCTACTAACTAGGACATAAAAACTTGGAAGAGATCTACTATTAGTACCCCCATAGGATTAGTTAAAATTATCCAAGAAATTGACTACAATTGAAGACAATTTTCGAAGAATCAAGATTTATACTTAAAATATATCTAGAGTGGTTGATTCCAACTTTCAATTATGGAGTAGAGTTACATATTGTTTTTTTTGTAAGTGAGCCTTTCATTAATTAGAACATATGTATATAGATTACAGTTAGGAGATGGCTTGACCAGTTTTACATACCAATATCATAATGTCCAAACTGTGATTACAAACCTTGTTACATTTGGCATTGACAAAATGCGTGGAGGAGACTTCGGGAACTTGAGAGAACAAAATAATTGTTGTGAGCACGAGCATATACTTGCTAGTCGACATGTTGGGAGGATTTTCATGAACAATGGGAACATGGCCGAAGTAGATTGGGTCTTCCCAAGGATGAGAAGGTGCAGAAGACGACACATTGCTTCACATGGGAGGTGTAGGAATTGTGCTGCCACGGGAGAGCAACTTCATCATATGCGTGAACTCGTTGGGAGCGCATGCCTAATGAAGGAGAGGTGGTGCAATCTGGAGTAGCGATCAATGGTGACTTGGAGGAGGTGGGAGTGAGCTTATAGCCCATGGTCTTTACCATGACTTCTTGAGCTTTACAAGCTTGGCGGAAGTGGAAATCAAGATCACCCATTTGATTGTTGAGGAGGATGGGGGTGTCTTCAACATCTCAAAGGTTGTAGGCGAGTGCGTTCCAGAGGGACCAAAGATTGACTCTGAAGATAGTTGTTTCCTCGAGATCTATATATGCTACCATACAATGATACCTCTGAGGAATGCTTGGGTCAAAGCAGTCTTTGTTGCTACCATGCTAGGGCGGGTTTAGAGGTTGGCCATGACCTCGACTTGCTCAGCTAGCTTTGCCTTGCTCTTAAACCATGATGCTAAGGTTGGGGAGGATTTGGATAGTTGGTGTTGAGAGAGCACGATGGCGATATTAAAGGAGGGAGTGGAAAGGGTTCAAAGTGATTTGGGTGACAAACTGAGGTAGGAGAAGGATGCACATGGCAAAGTGAACATGAGGGTGATACTCTTAAGTGTGACTATGGCGAGTGAGTGATGTTGAGGTGAGCGTCAGGGAGGGGATTTAATGCTAATGGTTGTTGTCGAGGTGAGCACCAGGGAGGAGGTTTAATGCTGCTAGCCAAACGCTTTTACGTGGAGTGATGTAGGAGTGAATGTAGGAGCGTGACAAATATGTGCATGGATCTTATAGCTGGAGCAAATGTCTTAGGGGTGGTGGTTTTGATGTGCCACGAATTCATTAATTCCTTAAGCATGATAGTAATGGTTTGTTAAAATTGGCAACTAGGGCCAAACTCCACACGGGTCATCTTGTTAATGGCAACTGATATTTTTCTTGGATCCCTCTCATCGAGAGGTGTAGGATTGATTTAAAGACCATCCAATTTCGATAAGTATTCATGGAGATATGAATTTATTTGTGTTATGGGACAATTTGTCAAGGTTGGCCAACAACCAAATAAACCCCACATGTGCTCAACATTTTAGTATAAATAGAGGTGCCTTGAAAGTTATTTGGACACACTCACTTGGGATTTCTCTCTACTTGGCTTTGGGATTTAGTAGGAGGAGAGATCCTAAGGGATAACGTTGCCCTAATAGAGAAAGGTTCTATGCTATCTAGAGGGAGTGCCCTAGGGTCTACGTTGCCCAAATGAAGAAGCCCTAGTCAGCCTTAATGCAATGATGGAGGAGGCTACTATAGCACAGCAAGGAGAAGTTCTAAACTGCTCTCAACGCTGGTGTAGAAGAGACCTAAGCTGCTGTCCTAGAGAAGAGACCTAGCCCTAGCCGTAGATCTAAATGGAGCCACAAACTAGCCCTAGCTGCAGGTGGAAAGGAGACTCAGTTGTAGATGGAGGAGAGCTCTAGCAGCGGTTAAGGTAGAGGTCTGGCAGCAGTTAAAGAAGGCCTATAAAGGAGGCCTAAATCCGCAATTAGAGGAGGCCTAAATCCGCAGTTAGAGGAGGCCTAAGTTCGCAATAAAAAGATGCCATATTCATAGCAATTGAGGAGACCTATACACAGCGAGAAAAGGAGACCTAGCCACGTAAGAAGGACCTATGTGTGCTGTAGGTGACAACATGGAAATCTGTGTGCTGTAGGTGTTACAGTGGGACAACAATATTACTGTACATGATGCAATACATGGACAACGAGTACATGAAACAATACATGGGGTAGCAAGGTACATGTCTAGTTGGGACAGCGAGTGCATGGAGCAACAAGGTACAACATGTCTAGATGGGACATCTAGTACTTGGAGCAGCAAGGTACAACATGTCTAGATGGGACAACTAGTACATGGTGCAGCAAAGCAGCAATGGTACTTGGGACAACAATGAAGCTTGATGGAGCAAGCAAACGAGACAACATTATGGTAAACATGGAATGGCAATGTCACTAACAGTGGGACAACAATATGGTACATGGGACAATAATGACAGCATAAGGTGCAACGGTATGATGTGTACAACATGGTCATGAGGTCCAACAATGTGATGATGTGTACAACATGGTCATGAGGTCCAACAATGTGATGATGGGTGCAACATGGTGTAGCACAGTGAGGTGCAACATGATGACGAGATGCAACACAATGATAGGTGAAGGAATCAGCTTGGAGAATTAGTGGAAGCAACCTGTCTTCAACTGATCTCATGTAGAGATGATCTATTTTTACCTAGGAAGTCTAATTGTTGACTTCGGTTGTAAATGTACTATCTCTCTCATTCTCTCTGTGCTGAACTATTGAAGAACATATAAGAAGAATTGATTAAGGGTTTCCCCACATTGGGGTTTGTCCCTGGTTAGTGCCACATCTTGTGTCTTGTCTTGGCTTGTTTTCTGTGATTTATGTTTATTTTAATGTTGACGATGTGATTGCTACTCTGGAAAAGATATTGAGCTAACTATGAAAATTGAAATAAATTGCTCTAAGCATAGAACATACTTAAAATTAACATGGTTGCCTTAGGATTGGAAGCCACCCACATCTGGGAACGAGTTGCATATTGTTATTAGTTTTCCTTTTAATGTTATAAAATTTGTTATTATATAAATATATCATTTATTATATTTTGCATTTCGTGATTCGATGCATGGAAGGTAAGTAATCTCATTAATATCATCTTTATAATTGGATAATAATTTTAAAGGAGTTAGGAGGGCATGTCGGAAGTACTCTTTGGATAGGGAAAGTGTCGGGTAATCATCTTAAATTTCAGCTTTCCCAAAAGTTGAAAGTTATATTTTTTTGTTTAGAATTGGTAGACTTGGCGCTTCTCACTATAAGGATATTTGGATTGAGTCAATGGGACCCCACTAATGGGTAAGGCTAATGTAAATCAACATGTCATGCCAATGGGCCAATAATGGCATTGGCGCAATATAAAGCTAGTTAACATGTGGTTTTCAATATTCATCAATTCTATATATTTAAACAAGGGTTTTTTTTTCACTTTATTTAAACAAGGAAATGATGACAATGTATTACTAACGATATCGATTGACAATCTAAGTTACACTAACAAAAACAAAATTAAAAAAAGAGGTGGATTTTGGCACAATCTTTAATATATGTATTCATTGGAGGTTATGATGACAGTGTATTACTAACAATATCGATTGACAATGTAAGTTACACTAACAAAAACAAAATTAAAAAAAGAGGTGGATTTTGGCACAATCTTTGATATATGTATTCCATTACAATGATGTAAGAAAAACAAATGGCAAGAGGATGATAGGTCAATTTGGTTGTTAATGCTTTGGGGCCATAACAAGTGCTAATGTAGGATATTGTTTGTAATGTGCTTGGCCAAGTAAATAAGGTTACGATAACATGTATCACTAACAATATTGATTTACAATGTAAGTTACACTAGCAAAAACAAAATTAAAAAAAGGGGTGGATTTTGGCACAATCTTTGATATATGTATTCATCACAATGATGTAAGAAAAACAAATGGCAAGAGGACGATAGGTCAATTTGGTTGTTAATGCTTTGGGGCCATAACAAGTGCTAATGTAGGATATTGTTTGTAATGTGCTTGGCCAAGTGATCAAAATGTGTATGTGGTCATGTCTTGGAAATTTTTTCTTGCCTTGTAAGCTTGGCCAGTGGATAAAGTATAGGAAACAATCTATTAGTGTGTAGGGCCAGGGGCTTTTGCCTCACCAGCTTTTTCTAGGTTTATAAGCTTAGTCCATGGAGAGAGAGAGAGAGTATAAGAACCAATTTATTAATATGTAGGGGCATGTTAGTTAAATTGTATTCTTGGTTGATTGAGAATTGCAAGAATTTGTGGAAAGGTGCATTGGGGTAAAAACAAATAGAGGCCTAAAAGGAGGTCCATTACGAGCTTTTGAAGTTAAATGGGCGATGGAGTTGTGAGGCACACTAATGCGTAGTGCATTGTTTTCCAAATAGTATGAACAATGAGAGAGTTTGGAATATATTTGTTGGTTATCCTCCATGAAGGCATTTACATCACACAAACATTGCTCATTGAAAGTTCTCCTTAGCCAATTATTGCATGAAAGGTAACTATACAATTCGTGAGTGCATGTCTAGATATATCATGGGCTAAATTAGACAGCCAAATCAATTGAGTCATTTTTCATGGGTAAATCAAGTAGTGAGACTAATCGACTCACTTATCATGTCCTCGAAAACCCACAACCAAATATCGCAGGTGTAACTTTCAATGTGTCTTAAATTCAAGAGATGCTTACTCACATTTATGGATGAAATTTTTAGTTACTCATCAAACTAGAATGTCATAAAGTGAATGTAACTTACACAAAAGGAATGAACCAAAAACATACCACTTGTGCTTAAAATGTTTGGAAGCATTTTATTGTACAATAAAGCTTTTAAGCGAAATAAAATTTATCTCAATTTGAAATTTATTAAAAATGTAAAAAAACCCAAATTTATTAAAAAAAAAAGAAATTGACACTTCAGACATTTGAAAATAAATTTAGTTATTTTATAAATATTACATATGTATTCAAATTTAGATTGCTTAAAGTATTTTAATTTTTTTTAATTAGCCATTTATAGTTTAATTTTTTTTAATTAGCCATTTATAGTTTTAAAGGTGTATAATGTTTTTAAAAATTAATAGACTTTTAAAAATTATTGCACGATGAGAATGTATTCATACAAACAAATGTATATTAATAGCTCATAAGAATAACTCAAGTATCCAATTTTGGGAAGTTAATCTCCTCGTGAAATGCGATAACATGTTAGTAGAATAATTTACTTCAAGTGGATAGATTAATATTGGTTGCTCATCAAGATAATATACTAATTGTCATGGGATATAAACATTTATTCTAATAATTTACTTCAAGTTGGGCAGAATAATACTCATTGCGCATTAAGATAATGCTAATTTTCATGGGATTAAACATTTATTCCAATAATCTCTTCCAGGGGAACCATACTTTCAGAAGCATTCCAATTGAAGGATGAGAGGAATTTATAATTTAGGATTGATAAGTGAGATACATAGGCTTTTACAAATTTCATATTCTTCCAGGAAATGTTAGGTAAAAACTAAAATAAATTCATTTCAGTGAGACTTGCTGACTCCACCTAGTACTAAGAGAGACCCTCAGCTTGTTGCTGCAAAACTACGTAATGATTTGGAAAGTTGAGTTCAACATTTTCATGTTGGAGCCCGTGTAAACTGCATTCAACAATTTCCTCTTCTTCAAATCTTGTGTCCGTTTCATGGAGTATCTTGTCCATTCAATGGAGTATCTTTTCATGTCTAGGAGTTTCCAAAATTATTTTTTGTTTTAGTTGTAAAATTTTAGGAAATTTTAATAGAATAGGATGAACCAGCTAACAAAAAAAACATAATTCATTTAAACCAAGAAGCTCCTGCACCCTGCAAACTTTCCAAAAGCCTTCCTATCATGATGTGCAACTCAAACATCGTAGATGCAACAACTTGAAGATGTTATAATGAACATGTGATTGAAATTTGGCTCCTAATCTCTTTTCTTAAAAGATGTACGTCTATTAGTTACACTACGAGTTGCCAAATAAATCATTTCCCCAACTTGAACACAGTTTCCATCTCTTTGACCGCGTATTAACGACGATCCATTTCCTCCAAAATGATCCCGTCCTCTTCAAACCCCAAGACCCATTTCTACTAAAATAAAACAAACTCTTCTGAACACCGATCGGCCTCAAAGGGCCTCCTTTCAGAAGCAGAGCACCATACACATCGGAGTTCGTGGTTTCCTTTTCTGGTGCGCTGAGCTCAGGAGTAAGGCACCTTGAAGCGATGACAACCTTGGCTATCTAAGGATTCTTCTTGTGATCGTATAGGCGAGCGAGGCTGAAGTCTCCGCGTCGACGATTGAGCTCCGCATCCAACAACACATTGCTCGCCTTCACGTCTCTGTGCAAAACGCGTTGACGTCTTTATGAAGATCCACCAAATCCACTGCAGGTTGTCGATCGAAAGGCCAAGATTTGGTCGACGACACCCTGCCAAGTGTGCAGATACATAGGCGTGCAGATCTGGCCATTCCGGGCCTACTTAGTGGCGCAGATAGATTGCCCTAGATTTGGCAAAACAGGGTATTACCAAGTGGTGCAGATATATTGCTCATCTGGCTAACGAGACAATTGACACCTGGCCAATGAGATGCTGCCAAGTGTAGCTCTAATGGAGGCCCAGATGGGCCAGCAAGATGCTGCCAAATGTCGCGCTGTTGTTGGCTTAGACCTACCAACGAGATGCTGCCAAGTGTCGCCCTGCGGTAGGCCCAAATCGGGGCAACGAGATGCTGCCAAGTGTCACCCTGCGGTAGGCCCAGATCGGGGCAACGAGATGCTGCCAAGTGTCGCCCTGCGGTAGGCCTAGATCGGGGCAACGAGATGCTGCCAAGTGTCGCCCTGTGGTAGGCCCAGATCGGGGCAACGAGATGCTGCCAAGTGTCGCCTTGTGGTAAGCCCACATCGGGGCAAGGAGATGCTGCCAAGTGTCGCCCTGTGGTAACACCAGATTTGGCCAACAAGATGCTGCCAAGTGTCGCCCTGTGGTAGGTTGAGATTTGGCCAACGAGATGTTGCCAAGTGTCTCGCTGTGGTAGGCCCATATCTGGCCAACGAGATGCTGCCAAGTGTCTCTCTGTGGTAGGCTAATATCTTGCCAACGACACGTTGCCAAGTGTCGCCCTTGTGGTAGGTTGAGATCTGGCCAACGAGATGCTGCCAAGTGTTGCCCTGTGGTAGGTTGAGATTTGGCCAACGAGATGCTGCCAAGTGTCGCTGTGGTAGGCCCATATTCGGCCAACGAGATGCTGCCAAGTGTCTCGCTGTGGTAGGCCCATATTCGACCAACGAGATGCTGCCAAGTGTCTCTCTATGGTAGGCTCATATCTGGCCAACGCTCTGCTGTCAAGTGTTGCTTTGTGGTAGGCCCATATTTGGCCAACGAGCTCCGGCCAGGTGTCGCTCTGTGGTAGGCCCAGATGGGGCAAAGAGATGCAGCCAAGTGTCACCCTGTGGTAAGCCCACATCGGGGCAACGAGGCGCTGCCAAGTGTCGCCCAGTGGTAGGCCCACATTGGGGCAACAAGACACTGCCAAGTGTCGCCCTGTGGTAGGCCCAGATCGGGGCAACACGATGCTGCCAAGTGTCGCCCTGTGGTAAGACCAGATCTGGAGGAGGTTGTGCTCAAGAGGAGGTTTTCCAGTGCAATGGAGACGAGGTTGTGCTCAGGAGGAGGCAGAAATGTAGACTAAAAGTTGAGATTAAAGAGAGATGTGGGAGGAGACAAGGAATCAAGAGAGTTGTGAGACAAGCCCATGTAGAGTACTAATCACAAAGAGTATAATTCATCAAACATAGATTTAAATAGTGATTTGAGTCACATGTGATCCATGAAATAACAATCATTGGTATTTGTAGTTCTCATGCAAACACTAAAGTCTTCTTACTTTAATACCTTCATTATTATTTTAGATACCAATGAAAATTAATAAGATGCTAAATTTAGATCTCATACCAATCTTCATAAGTCACCAAAAAAGCTAATGAATTTGAATTACAATTTCACTTCAACATTTTAATTTTAGCTTCTATTGGTTCATATATTTCAAATAAATAATATGAAAATTAATCCAAATTTGAAAAAAAAAAATGAAAATTCTCAAATTTATCACCAAAAAATCTAATATATTTAAGTTACAATTTCACTTCAACATTTTAATATTAAAACTATCCTTGAGTCGGGAAAAAAAAAGGCAATGAGTTATAATTTCACTTTAACATTTTAATTATAGCTTCAATAGATTCATAATGTCAAATGAATCTCTGTGGAAATCATATGAAACTTGGTTTAAATTTGAAAAGAATGGGCAAATTTACGATAAATCATGGTGATAAATAATCACAAAAAGAGAAAGTAGTAAAATGATCTTAAAAACGGAAAATACATGAATAAGAAAAAATAATTTGAAAAGCAAAAAAGCTCGAAAACAATAATCATTGCAATGTTACCGCAAATCGAACCCACCACACCCGCCTTTCTTGTAATCAAGGATGACCTTGCAAATCGACCTTATTTGATTTGCAGCAAATAGTGCCATGCATTAATAAATATATAGGAAACATTGATTTGTCAAATGATACTTTAATTTATAATTTAAATTCAAATCTATTATACAAAATCTAAATTTATGATATATATTCTAAATGAAAATTCAAGTTCAAATCATAATTTCTTAACTCACTTAATCTCATTCAAGTTCAAATTATAATTTCTTAACTCACTTAATCTCCTTAAGTTATTAAAATTAGTTCATA
>APFE031353479.1:0-13558 GCA_000404065.3 Pinus taeda
ACTAAAATCCCTTGGTGTGCTTACAAGGTAGATTCTTTTGTGTTTGTATGGAAAAGTGAGACATCCCTAAAACTTGAGGACAAAATCTTGAATGTAAAATTTAAATTGTAAAAATTACTATATTCTAGAAATTGAAATTTGTATTAATGTTGACTAAATACCAAAATATATTAGAGATTAGTAACAAAAACGACCAATAATATCCAAGCAAAAGAGATGAGTGAAAAAATCACCAAGACAAGAAATGAAATGAATGAAAAGTGAGTACAAGAGAAACAGGAAACAAAATCAGATAAACATAAGTGTACAAGTAGGTTATCCCAATAAGAAAAACCCTAGAAAATGAAGAGTCAATAAAGGAACCTTGATTGAATTAAGATGCTTTTTCCACATAGAAGGAGGTAATTAGTCTTGTTCATCTTTTGAATTGATATATGCATCTTCAACCTGCTTTGTTAAGAATTCAATTGCAATGATAACATATTTAGCTTTTATTCTTCTTGCCTGGATAGGAAATGTATTGACAAAGTGAGTTTCTTGTTTTCCAAATGGTAATTGCGTTAAAAAAGGTTTCAATGGAATCTCATCTTTCTGTGCAGATCTCCCAATTTTCTCACATTTATCACATTTGTAAACAAATTAATATGCATATTTGTCATCAACTTGGAAATGCGTTGAAGACTTGCACTTGACCTTGACTGCTTTGGCATTGAGCATGTCCAGACTCCATACAGGATAGAAACTAGGTTGTGTGTGTGGCAATTTCTCCAACTTACAACTACACCACAATGCTCCAACTCTTGTTGGTTAGAGAAATCCTAAGAAAAAAGAGGGACCAATGAAGGGGTCAAAGGGGGTTGAATATGATAACCAGGACATAAATATGTATAAGAGCACACTAGGAAACCCTTTTGTTTCCTTTTCCAATATGTTCTCAACTTTCCTCAGTCAAAAAAATCTATAGAAATATTTTTGATATAGTTATTGGGAGAAAGATCAAGAATCATGTGTGTGAGACTCCTGAGTTGTTATGTAACATGTTCATGATATAGTTTATGCAAAACATTCTTATCGTTTTGGTGGTTTCATTACCTAATATAAATCTCGTGAAACTATAATAAGACAGGATACATGGTATATCCTTGAAAGAAGAATTTTGGCATAGGCACTACACTCACATTTCCAAATTTATCAACCCATGCCTCATCTATTTGATCTATGACATTGTTGCATTAAATCTATAGATTGTACTTCTATCGTCTTGCAAAAGGAGGACTACCATGCGGGATATTCCATGTAACTTCCTCCAATATGTGACTAGATCATCCTCCATGAGCCATATAATTTCATAGACCTTAAACCCAATTCCCTATAATCCATAAATTACTTCTTAAATTAAATACTTAATGAAGAAACTATTATCTATCATTTTCTTGACTAAAGCATCTATGGTTGAACTTGTTTTCACCTTCCATTATGCTTTTTTATCCATTGCCTCCATCTATTGAATTAAAGTGGCCTTATCCTTCCTATATTCTCCACCTATTGTTTTCGTTATGGGTCTTGAAACTACAAATTCTACATATGCTTCTCTCTTTCTCTATACCTTCTCATCATTTCATAATTGGATTAAGAAATAAACTTCACTAAAGAAGGGATGTCCAATTACTGGAGATTGATCATTGGTTGCATGCTCTTCACAAGAAGCTTTGATATGGAATATTTGCCCCTTATATATACCTTGAATTTAAATCTTAACCTTGTAGTCCTTAAGGTGGCTTCAATATCATACTTTTCACTCATATCCACCCTAACTACGCAACATCCCATCCCCATAGAAGTCTTAGTTGTAGTGGGTATTGGGATATATCCTTCCAAAAACTCAAGGTGACTAATATGTGCTCCAAAGGACTTTGGGGGAGTTATCAACATATGTAGTTGTAACTTTAGTCACAAAAATTATAGAGCCTGTGGTGAGGATATATATTATTCTTTCGTCAGAGTCCCATAACAGATCTATTAGTGCATATTTGTCACACCTTGTATCAACAAAGAGCTCCAAAAAGACACTCTTATCATTTTATGGGTGTGGCCATTATTAAATTGAAATCACCTATGTAATTAAGGTTAAGGATATGTCCAAATATTTTTCTAGGCTAAGGCCCTTCTAATGGGATAGAAATTCTACCATATTATTAGAGTTTTTCCAAAGCGCTTGGATAGGAAATGTATTGAAAAAGTGGATTTAATGTTTTCCAAATGGTAATTAAGTTAAAACGGTTTCAATTGAATCTCATCTTATTGTTGATATCTCCCCATTTCTGAAATTTATCACATTTTAAAGAAAATTAATGGACATCATTGAAAACTATATAACACCACATATTATCTTCAAGAACCTTCCTAGAAGTTGTGTAACCTTTTAAGTGGCCGACTAAAATCCCTTGGTGTGCTTACAAGGTAGATTCTTTTGTGTTTGTATGGAAAAGTGAGACATCCCTAAAACTTGAGGACAAAATCTTGAATGTAAAATTTAAATTGTAAAAATTACTATATTCTAGAAATTGAAATTTGTATTAATGTTGACTAAATACCAAAATATATTAGAGATTAGTAACAAAAACGACCAATAATATCCAAGCAAAAGAGATGAGTGAAAAAATCACCAAGACAAGAAATGAAATGAATGAAAAGTGAGTACAAGAGAAACAGGAAACAAAATCAGATAAACATAAGTGTACAAGTAGGTTATCCCAATAAGAAAAACCCTAGAAAATGAAGAGTCAATAAAGGAACCTTGATTGAATTAAGATGCTTTTTCCACATAGAAGGAGGTAATTAGTCTTGTTCATCTTTTGAATTGATATATGCATCTTCAACCTGCTTTGTTAAGAATTCAATTGCAATGATAACATATTTAGCTTTTATTCTTCTTGCCTGGATAGGAAATGTATTGACAAAGTGAGTTTCTTGTTTTCCAAATGGTAATTGCGTTAAAAAAGGTTTCAATGGAATCTCATCTTTCTGTGCAGATCTTCCAATTTTCTCACATTTATCACATTTGTAAACAAATTAATATGCATATTTGTCATCAACTTGGAAATACGTTGAAGACTTGCACTTGACCTTGACTGCTTTGGCATTGAGCATGTCCAGACTCCATACAGGATAGAAACTGGGTTGTGTGTGTGGCAATTTCTCCAACTTACAACTACACCACAATGCTCCAACTCTTGTTGGTTAGAGAAATCCTAAGAAAAAAGAGGGACCAATGAAGGGGTCAAAGGGGGTTGAATATGATAACCAGGACATAAATATGTATAAGAGCACACTAGGAAACCCTTTTGTTGCCTTTTCCAATATGTTCTCAACTTTCCTCAGTCAAAAAAATCTATAGAAATATTTTTGATATAGTTATTGGGAGAAAGATCAAGAATCATGTGTGTGAGACTCCTGAGTTGTTATGTAACATGTTCATGATATAGTTTATGCAAAACATTCTTATCGTTTTGGTGGTTTCATTACCTAATATAAATCTCGTGAAACTATAATAAGACAGGATACATGGTATATCCTTGAAAGAAGAATTTTGGCATAGGCACTACACTCACATTTCCAAATTTATCAACCCATGCCTCATCTATTTGATCTATGACATTGTTGCATTAAATCTATAGATTGTACTTCTATCGTCTTGCAAAAGGAGGACTACCATGGGGGATATTCCATGTAACTTCCTCCAATATGTGACTAGATCATCCTCCATGAGCCATATAATTTCATAGACCTTAAACCCAATTCCCTATAATCCATAAATTACTTCTTAAATTAAATACTTAATGAAGAAACTATTATCTATCATTTTCTTGACTAAAGCATCTATGGTTGAACTTGTTTTCACCTTCCATTATGCTTTTTTATCCATTGCCTCCATCTATTGAATTAAAGTGGCCTTATCCTTCCCACATTCTCCACCTATTGTTTTCGTTGTGGGTCTTGAAACTACAAATTCTACATATGCTTCTCTCTTTCTCTATACCTTCTCATCATTTCATAATTGGATTAAGAAATAAACTTCACTAAAGAAGGGATGTCCAATTACTGGAGATTGATCATTGGTTGCATGCTCTTCACAAGAAGCTTTGATATGGAATATTTGCCCCTTATATATACCTTGAATTTAAATCTTAACCTTGTAGTACTTAAGGTGGCTTCCATATCATACTTGTCACTCATATCCACCCTAACTACGCAACATCCCATCCCCATAGAAGTCTTAGTTGTAGTGGGTATTGGGATATATCCTTCCAAAAACTCAAGGTGACTAATATGTGCTCCAAAGGACTTTGGGGGAGTTATCAACATATGTAGTTGTAACTTTAGTCACAAAAATTATAGAGCCTGTGGTGAGGATATATATTATTCTTTCGTCAGAGTCCCATAACAGATCTATTAGTGCATATTTGTCACACCTTGTATCAACAAAGAGCTCCAAAAAGACATTCTTATCATTTTATGGGTGTGGCCATTATTAAATTGAAATCACTTATGTAATTAAGGTTAAGGATATGTCCAAATATTTTTCTAGGCTAAGGCCCTTCTAATGGGATAGAAATTCTACCATATTATTAGAGTTTTTCCAAAGCGCTTGGATAGGAAATGTATTGAAAAAGTGGATTTAATGTTTTCCAAATGGTAATTAAGTTAAAACGGTTTCAATTGAATCTCATCTTATTGTTGATATCTCCCCATTTCTGACATTTATCACATTTTAAAGAAAATTAATGGACATCATTGAAAACTATATAACACCACATATTATCTTCAAGAACCTTCCTAGAAGTTGTGTAACCTTTTAAGTGGCCTACTAAAATCCCTTGGTGTGCTTACAAGGTAGATTCTTTTGTGTTTGTATGGAAAAGTGAGACATCCCTAAAACTTGAGGACAAAATCTTGAATGTAAAATTTAAATTGTAAAAATTACTATATTCTAGAAATTGAAATTTGTATTAATGTTGACTAAATACCAAAATATATTAGAGATTAGTAACAAAAACAACCAATAATATCCAAGCAAAAGAGATGAGTGAAAAAATCACCAAGACAAGAAATGAAATGAATGAAAAGTGAGTACAAGAGAAACAGGAAACAAAATCAGATAAACATAAGTGTACAAGTAGGTTATCCCAATAAGAAAAACCCTAGAAAATGAAGAGTCAATAAAGGAACCTTGATTGAATTAAGATGCTTTTTCCACATAGAAGGAGGTAATTAGTCTTGTTCATCTTTTGAATTGATATATGCATCTTCAACCTGCTTTGTTAAGAATTCAATTGCAATGATAACATATTTAGCTTTTATTCTTCTTGCCTGGATAGGAAATGTATTGACAAAGTGAGTTTCTTATTTTCCAAATGGTAATTGCGTTAAAAAAGGTTTCAATGGAATCTCATCTTTCTGTGCAGATCTCCCAATTTTCTCACATTTATCACATTTGTAAACAAATTAATATGCATATTTGAGCATTGTCTAACACCACAAATTATTTTGAAGAAATTTCGTAGAAGTTGTGTAACCCTTTAAGTGGCCTGCTACAATCCCTTAGTGTGTTTATAAGATAGCTAATCACCATGAACGTATTATGATGAGATCATTTTATACTGCTTCATATTTGAGTTGACTTGTTGTTCAAATTACCATGAAAATGCTCCTAGGTCTATCCTTAAGTATGCCTTCCTCTCATTGTTTAAAACTAGGACACGCCAAAAAATATTGATCATTTTTTGTGGTAACCAGAACCATGTGATAAGAATATAACTCAACATGACATCCAACATTATTAGTGGAAGGTAGGCTTAGAAAAAAATGATTTATTGTCACAACATTGTTCAAATGACTAACTGTCATGGCAAGGGTGCAACACTTCTCTCCCTTAAATTGAAATGTGTATTAATGTCCACTAAATACCAAAATAGGTGAGAGATTAGTAACTACAACAAACAATAATAGCCAAGCAAAAGAGATGGGTGCAAAGAGCTCTCTTATAAGAAATGAAATGAATGAAAACTGAGTACAAGAGAAACATGAAATTATATCATTTAAAGGGCATATATATCATTTCTAAAGCTGATTATAGGTTCTTCCTTTATTTACTTGCAACTATGCTATCATTTGCACATGGGACTACATAGACTGAAATTTCTTTGGCTAGGTTCTAGGTGTGATGGTTGATTATTCTATCAAAAACGCCCAAGACTTGCACCCAGTCTCACTCCTTTGAAAATTTAGCCCTTTAGTGGTGGCAATTCACAATGCGAATGAACCCTTGGTGAAATGCTTAATAATATTTCAATGCCCCATTTCAAACCCAAGGTCATTTGGTCTATTGTGGTGTTGTATCTCAACTCCATATTTCTCAAAATCCCCAATTAAGTTCCCCACCAAAGATCTATCATTCCAAAACATCTTTCATTTTCATAGAGATCATGTTAGAACTATCTTATTGAAGCATCTCCCTGAAGATATGGTCTTAACTCCTTCTAGAATTTGATGGTAAAAAGATCTGAAAACCCCTATAAAGTAGAGATGAAGACCAAAATTGTTAGAGCTACCTCATATTTATTTAGCACATATCCAAATTTTAAATTTAAACACAGGTGCTTGAAAATCTCTACCATCTATATCCAAAAATATGCCACCTCCTTTTCAAACGTTGATTTTTTGTTGATAATATCTTACCTGGAAATCTCTAACAAACCATCGAATCTTGAGTTGAATATTTCGTTGTTAATTTTCCATCATGAAAACTGAGATTTGGTTTCTAATTGTGTCCTTATTTGGGTTTGTAATCCTCATTGATTTCAGTCTAATCTATTAGCAGCAGGATTGTATGGTATATTGAAACTGTGGATGCACGATTTCAATGTACAATTTGAATCTATGTTTAGCAAAAATGTCCATTGTCATCACATGGATTTAAGCAAATGTTGCATAATACTTTTATTTTAATTTACAGGTCTATATTTTCAGTCATGACTCATTTTCCTTGAAAGCTAACCTTGCATTTGTTTTTCGGTTCTTGCTTTTAGTTTATTAACATTCTTTCTCGTGTTAATAATATACCACATGCTCTTACCACCCAACATTAAGTAGAGAATGGAAAATGGGGGATACATACTGTTATCACTCAGGTTGTTCCCTGCTTCCTAAAGGGAATACGGCCGAGGTAACCACTGACCAATATTTTGGCTACAGGTCCTAGCCTACCTGCAACCAGAGAGGGCTCTCTCTTTATAGTTTAGCTTTGTTGATGAATGTTTTAGGCTAGTTATGGGGCACTGTTTGTTTGAATTTGGTGGGTTGGTGAATTCAGATAGAACTGAGATACAGATTACAGGACAGTTTGTTCCATTGGGCAATGGAGTTGAGATATTTGTGCTTGTGAAAGTGGATTTGTGAAGACAGAGTGTTGCTGCAGAGCAAGTTAGGCATGTGTGAAACAATTTATCAGATTTGTTGGTGAAATTGGGGATTTAGTGAGTGAAAGGAAATTAAGAATCTTTCACTATGCTAATGAAGAAACATGAAAGTATTGCTTAAGAGCAGTTAAGAATTTTTAAACAGTATTCACCATGTTAGGATAAGTTTAGACATGAACAATTAAGAATTCATATCTATGGCTAATCCAGTAGAAAACATATTTAGAAATAGAGATTGAGCATAGGGTGTTTGAAACAAATCCTAGGCTATTATTTTTCTCTACTTACTAAGATTATGAAAACATAAGAGTTATGAAATACACAGGAAACACATACACAGTTAAGAGAAACTTATTGATTCAGCAAATGACACAGGAATTCTGCAACAAAACATAGCTTTACATATCCATCTTCAGACAGCGTTGGAACCAGAAATCTCCATCAGCAATTTTTATTATAAAAAAGTCTCCAGAATACAACAGAGCTCTTCAGAAAGAATTACACTACAACCGACCCTCAATGCGTTATCTGAGGGGATATATATACAAAGATAGGGTATAAAATATCTCATTAGAGAGTTATGGTGCAATAAATTGCACCACCAACTCTCTTACAAAAAGTAAATGACAACATAAATATAGCATTTAATGCTGAGATAGCCGATATTTTTCTGTCAGACAGATTTGACTTTATGGCTCTGAAAAGTAGGATGTAGCTGTGCTTTTAACTCTGCGTTGATTTAGCCTACTGTCTCGGTGCATTGCTGAGTCACCTGTATGGCCACTTGCTGTACCTGTATGTTGATCTGCCTGCTGACATGTCTGCTGACCTGTAAACTCTGATTTTTCTCCAAAAAAGGCAAAAAGCAAAGTGGAATTATCTGGGCAAAATCTCTAGCATTGCTTGCCACCAATCAGCTGGGGGTAGCTAATGCCTCCTCATTTTAACCATTGTTTTATCTTCCTATGTATGTCTATAAAAGTTTGGAGGGACTTCGAACAGATGATTTATTTCATGTTCAATAAAGAACATATTTTCCAGTTTGTCATAGAGTGCCCAGAGGGAGGCCCTGCTTCTTCTGTGGAGCTGCTGGATGCCGTGATCTGGTTTTCAACATAATTTTTGATCCTTGTCATATACTGATTATATCACAGCAGTTGTCCTGTGCCAGTCACTAGGCTTGGCAGTGCTTTGTCCTGTAGAATAGCCATTTTAGCTCTAAATTCATCTATCTCTGCCTTCATCTCCTGACACTTCCTCTCCAATGTCTGAGTAAAATTCCTTAAGGTAAATACCTTTTTGGCTGTGAGGATTGTATCTGTTCTGCTGCTTATTTGTAGAGCAGTCAGTTCCTCTCTAGTGCGGTTATTGAGGAAATGAATCACTTTGGTGGCCTGCTCAGGCATTATTCCCAGGGTTGTCCTGGCTCTCTAAATCTCCACATGAGCTATATCTATTAGCTCCACTTGTTCAAAAATTTCCTGAATGGACCTCCATTGGTCCTGTATAGATTGGCCAATTTTGGCCCAAATAATATTCTTTATTTCTGCTAGGGTTTTACCTAGCATCAACTCTTTTTCTAGAGTTTTCACTTTGGCCTCCAAGGCCTTTATTTCTCTTTTTTTTTCTACCACTGTCATCTTTGATTTGTCATAATTGGCCTCCAGCTTGGCCAGTTTTTCCTTGGCAATATTTATTTCAGTGACTTGAGTTTCCAGCTCTTTAACAGCCTTCATCAACTCCTCCATGCCCATGCTGGATTCTGCTGATGTTGTTGCTTCTACTGTTGCTCTTGTTGATAATGTAGTTGTAGTAGGTGTTGGAATAGCATGAGGGGCTGCTACTTGTGTTGGAGGGGCAGGTTCAAGATTTGTTGAAGTTTGAGGGGGCTGGGAGGCTGATTCCCCTTGCTTGTCCTGCAGAGCTTTCTCTAATTCTGCCTCCATTTGTAGTATCCTTTGATTCATAACCAGCAGCAGCTCCATAGCATTATCCACCTGATTTTCTTGTGCAAGCTCTATTGTTTCAGGATGAATGGTAGGAGGCAATTTTGCCTGTCTTCTCAGTGCAACAATATCACCCTCTTTCTTCTTTATAAGGGCTCTGACACCGTTTGGGTCCTTTGGGTCATGTCCCAAATCTACAATTATGTCCTCCAGAGTCTTTATTCTGTTGTCTTTTGCAGAGGAGGACAGCCTTTCAAAATCAAGCTGCCTGTTGGTGTTCTTCAAGGCTTCTTTTAGCTGATGGGCCAGCATTGCCCTATCAGCAAGTGTTGCATACACCATTTCCCCATTTTGTTTGTGCAGTTCAATCTGATCCATGGGGTGTATGTCTTTAGAAAAGACCTCCAGGTTTGTCCTGTAGTAATCTGTTGTGGTCTTTGGATGTGGGACTTTAGGCTTCAGATGAGTGAAGATCATCTTTTCTTCCTTCAGATCATAGGCAGCCATTAATCTTTGCTTTTTGGCTGGGGTTGTATTCAGGAATTGCTCATAGAGTTATACCCTTAACAACTCATTTTGGGCCTTGATCTCTTTGAAGCCTTCTTTGACTGTAGCTAGTTTTTTTGCCCTGTTGTCTGGAGGAGGACACCTCCATGGTATGCTGCTAGGCCTGTTCTAGCTGAAATGAGCTAGTGGCAGTCTGTTGGCTCGTTTTCCTTTCTTTGTTGTGGCTTTCTGCCAGCTCTTCACTTATATCTCCTTCTTCTGTCTCAGGGTCTGTTATCGGCCTCTTGGCCTCTGGTTGTTGTGATGGCCCTGTTGGAGGTGTGACCTCCTCTCTGTATCTCTTTTTCCCTCTCTCATCATTGAGAGGAGTCTGCAAAACTGGGTTTTGAGTTGGTTCAGTTTGCTGAGGAGGGGCATGTTCTGATTGCTGGTCCTTTGATGTACTAGGCTCCCCTGTCTCTACCTCTTGCTATTCATCCATCTTCTCCTTTCCTTTTGTTGTGGTTGTTGTTGCTGGAGCTTGCTGGGTGTCTTGTGCAGCTGGAGCAGTAGAGATGCCTTCTCCTGATTGGACTAGTTGCTTGAACAAGACCTGTTGACAAGAGTCTAAGTCAAGAGTTTTTTCCAAGTCCTTTACAATCTGCTCCATTATTTCTTCCTGAGTCAATTCCTCTACTATTGATTCAGGCACCCATTCATCTTGATTAGCAAAGTGTTGTATTTGAGGGATTGGGCAATGCTTATAGGCTAGCAGCCTATATTTGACCCTCCTAGCACTGATGAAACCTTCAGGGTCATAAGGGACCCCCAGAAGCTTCTCTTGAGTTTGAGTTGTTGTCCTAGTATTGATCAGCTTCTTGCCAACCATCTTTTTTGTTCATGACAAATGGGCCTAGGTGGTCCCTGAACTTTAGGTTGGCTTTCTTCTTGGCACTGTGAAAGTGTGTTAGATCAAATTTTATAAGCTGTCTGTAGTACTCTAGGGCAAATAGCCTCATAGGGACATATTTTGGGAGCCTGTAGGGACATAGCTCACAACCATAAATTCTAATGACAGTGTGGTTTTGGTACAAGTACCAATCACCAATTTTGTAGCTTCTGGATAGTTGCAAGATTTTCTGCATATCCTTGGACAATCTGATAGGATGGGTCCTCTTTAAGAGGCATGTGACTGGATACACAAACTGATCAATGAACTCACAGTATGAGTAGGGGGAATTCTGGACTTGGTGGAAGACTGAAGACCAGAAGATCATAGACCTCCTCTCACCCTGTGAGTCTAGCTTCCTGATTGAGCACTGGAAGCAATTTGTTTGGTAGTATAAGAATAAATGATAGATGTATGAGGAATATTTGAATATTGCCTCCCTCTTCAGCCTTGTCAATTGATCATGTATCTTATTGGCAATGTATTTGGCATAATTGTATTTCATAGCAGGGGGCTTCACAAGGGTGTATGCAGAGAGCATGACCAGCACAGTTAGATCAACATGCTTATTTGTAGTGAACCCCAGCGCAGAGGTCAGCATATCTACCAGTAGCTTGCCAACCTCATTGAAATCTGCATAGGAAAAAGGAGGTGGCCCAGAAGGCTGGCAGTCTGCCTTCATGAATTTCCTGGCTATTGCAGCAATGTCTGTGCTAGAGAGCTTGGAGCCCTCATCTAGCAAGTAGTTCATGGAGAAGGGGTATAGCAGTTGGGTCTGCTTGTAGTTCAGCATTTGGTTGATGGAATCTGGTGTTATATAAAAGAGGATTCTCCCAGATGGAGACTTCACAGCTCTGAGTTTTTGGTCATAATTTTCTGCACAGAGGTGGATGACTTCAGGGAAAATGTTCACCGAAGGCAGGAAGTAGGTGGGCAGATTGGATTTCCAAATGCCATACAGGTCACTGTTGTCCAAGTGACTGTTTCTTAGCTGGAAATATGTTTGTAAGTGATTCCTCTTTGCCACAAAGTCTGTAATGAGGGCATCACTGTCCACCAGTGTCATAGCTTCCAGTTCTTTGTTAGGTGGATTTATAGGAGCTACATCCAGAGCAGCTGGAGTGGCCATTGTCTGGTTTTAGCTGGATGTTTTACTGGATTTTCAAGCTTCATACAAATGCTGAGGAATGCTTGCTAATCTCTATTTTGCAATGAGCAGCTTGGCAGTGTAAGCAGGCTTTTACAGGCTTAATGAACTGTGGGGCACTCTGTTTTGAAGAACCAGAGTGTGTTGAGCTAATTAGTTGGTTACTTGCAGGGAATTTCTTTAGCAGGGGTGAGGGAACTGCTAAATTAGTTTTCTAGCCGGTAGCTCGGCTCCTTCAATTGCTTTTTGTGGTAAAATTGTGAATTTTACAGAGGGGCACGGGTTTCTTCAAGATTTTTTGTCGCACAAGGGTTTTACTGGCTTCTTAAGTAAAATTCAATGGTCAATTTATCAATGGGGAGCTTTTGACAGAGTTCTTTATGCAAGAAATTAGGATAGCAAAGGAGAACAGTGGGTAAAGAGGACGCCTGCAGCAAATACCTGGTTTTTATGGCGTGGGAGGCGTTTGCACCAGTCGAATTGCAGGTACTCGGGTTGATAATGGAGGCAGCAGCAACTTTGGCGGGTGGCTTTTGAGTTTTGACCGTTGCACGTCGATTTTCGCATGCAGAGGAGCTCCGGAAATAGTAAAAAACAATGAGAAATAACGGTTAATTCTCGCCTTTTTATGCATTTTTGGCATATTGGTGCCTTTTTGGTGATGACGTCATGCTGACGTCATCATGGGCCCGGGTACGGATGGGTGACGTGGCAGCTGACGTGGGTGCCCAGGTGGCAGTGACATGGTGGCAAGGCTGGACAGGGTGACGGGTGACATGGAGGCGACGTGGAGGCATGGTGGCAGCAAGGTTGGGTGACGTCACGCTGACGGGGGCGTGATGTCAGCGCGGGGAGGAGGTGGTAAGCGGTTTCCCCGGAAGGGCTAAGGGCGGTAAGTGGTATCGGGGGGGGCAGCGAACACCACGGGCGCCTGACGCGTGGCAGGGGTACGGCGGCAATACCGCCCATCCCCTGGACGCAAAAGGTCGGGCGGCTTCTCCACAGGAATGACCGCCCACCGTTAGATGGGCGGGGCGGATGATCATGCGGTGGGCGGCGATCGCAATATGACGGCGCGTTAGGTAAGGGGGACCTGCCCAAATATTAAAATGGGTTTTAATTATATTGGGCACGGGGGGTAAAAACTTTAGGATTTTGGGTTTTATGGGTTAGGAGCGCCATTTATTAAAATGTTTTTATTTAAAAAAACTTTATAATAAAGTGGGTTTTGGGCGGAAAAAATGGGTAAATGGTTAAATAAGGGCGGGGTTTCAAATTTTTTGGGTTTCACCATAGTTTCTTGAAAGAAGCCATAGTTTAGGAACAAAGGGGTTAATGCCAACCCCAGATAGGTTAATATTTCCCCAAAGAAGGGTTATATAGCTATAGTGCTAGGGGGAGGGTTTTTTTATAGATATTTTTTGGGAAATTTTTCATAGATTCTAATAGAATTAGGGAAAGGGGGAAGTTAGGGAGCTAAATAGTACATTAGTGGTTAATATGGCTTTGTGAGGTGAATGAAGGGGTAAAGCTAAGTTCTAATAGGTAAAAC
>APFE031353494.1:0-17312 GCA_000404065.3 Pinus taeda
TAAGTATTATTTTCTATGGGAACTCTATGCATGACAAAATTGAGAGTTATAAGTAAAGGCCTATGATCAGAGTCAGGTTCGTGGTCGTTTAAGATGTCAAAATTTATTATTTTGTTGTATAATGGGAGATCGGAATTAACGTAGTCTACCACGCTGCTACCAAGTCCATGGATGCAGGTCATCTTGCTGGAATTGGGCCACTTCATTAGACCATTGCAAATTATGAGATCCTGAGCACTACAGAGCTTGACTAGCTCCAATCCAAACAAATTTTCCCCAAGAAAATATTATTTTATTTTTATCTTAATGATAATGCAATCTTTTATATGGCATAATTTATTATCATATACATTGCAGTAAATATAATTAATTAATATATTAATTGAATTCTAATTTATGAAGTTATAAGATGATTAGATCCTCAAAGATACAAATTCTTTTTTTTAAAAATTTAGAAAAAAATATACCTAGATTAATTGACTCTCTTAATCATTAGTAAAATCCAAAAATAAAAATAATCTATAATTGTTTCTTGATAATAAATTATTATCTACATAAATGAAACTATATTTTTTAATAATACTATTTATATTTACATAATTTTTTTTTTTTATAAAAGAATCTGTATTTTTAATTTCATGAATCTGAGATATAATTAAGTATACATGTCTGTATGCGTAGTTTTCACCTCTTTGTTATGTCAATAATTTTTTAAATACGATATACTAGTATGATTAGCATATCTATAATAAAAATAAAATAAAAAGGTGTTAAATATAAATATTAGTTTTAATGGTCATTATTAAATTAAATAAAAATTAAATTATATTTAAATATATATATAAATATATAATAATATATATAATAATATATATATTATATATATATATATATATAAATATATATTCTTAAATAAATATTTAAATATGAACTGTTATTATAAATGTATTTTAATTGAGATATGTATGCTTATATTTTTAAATCCTGTCATTTTTTGATAAAAATAAAATTATAATATAATAAATTGAATTAAATCAATTTATTACTTTTATTTCTTTTTAATTTTTATTGTTCGGCTATGAGGTTTTAGATTGATCAAGTGCTCAAGTTTATCTTCAAAAACCAAAGTGCCAAAAATTTGTTAAACTCGGCTTTAGATCGAAGAGCTCGTAATTTGAATTCCAACGGTGCTAACAGCACTCGAATCTGAGCTCGTATGCAGAATTTAGAGCGAGTCAAAGTTCAGGTTTGACTTAGACACATGGCATGATTGGATGATGTGACAAGGTCCTTCAGCGAATGAAAAGGCGCGAAGTGGTAGGCTGCCATTGGGTCCTGCATATCGCATACCAGAGGAGTTAAAGAATTGGCCCCGACAAAACCATGTTGCAATTGCGATTTGTGATATCGTAATCGCACATTGTAGATTGTTAAGGAAATCGGCCACCGAAACAGTCAGGGTTGCGATGTGATATATTGCAATTGCATATCGCACCAGTACCCCACCAATATATATATATATATATATGCTACAAGAGACTCCACTGATGCGATTTGCGAACGTGATATCATTTCAGAGTTGTAGTTTATAACTCGTCGGGTCCATCGGATCACTAGATCGCATATCACAATGTGTTAAGTCCCGAATATAAGAATCACCCCTGATAAAGCCGATTGCGATTTGCGACAAAACTACAAAACCGTCGCCTTTTCTACCGAACCAACCACTTTGTATGTGTCCACTCGACCTTAACTGCGAGATAGGTAGGGAAGATGGTGGGACTGTCGATTTCAGCAGAACTGCCAGAGTTAACTCCAAATACTGAATTTAACTGGCGGTAAGCCAAATTTGGAGGAGAAAATTGTGGAAACACCAACAAAAGTCATAACTTCTTCAGTTTTTCACCAAATTGGTTGCAAAAAGAGGTTAGATAGTCATTTTTTAGTATTCTAAACTCATTTAGACAGGTTTTAGAAGCATTTGAGCATTGTGAACACACTTTTGCTGTAATTTTGAGCATAATAGAGAGGCCCAAGCATTGGAAGCTGGACCAAGGAGATGTAGCCCAGGAGGAGTGAACTCCTCATCAAATCTTTGAGTCGTGTATTATATTTTGATGTTGTTCAACATATATTTTATGTTAAATTGTTTATAAGCTAATGGTGAATCCTTAAGCACTTGATAAGAAAATGATAAGCATATTAGGTTTTATTTTGAATGGGGAGTTAACACAACATTACTAATCTACTCCATTTTAGATCAAGTTGGTATCAGAGCACTGGTTTTTGCTTACTAGATTTGCTTGTGCAAAGAAGGAGTATTGTTTGCTAGTTTTTTGTCATGCTAACAAGGTTAAGACTCAAAAGAGGTGAAGGAAAGTTGGTTGGAAGCCCTAAGGTTGGTTCAAGGGGAAGAAGAGCAAGGTTACCACAATATCCAACACCAGTTCACCCTCAAGTTGTAGTTGAGACTCTAGAGATCATGTCTCATGAAGGAGAACCTACAAACATGATAGAGGATGAGAAGGCCTTCATAAAGGATTTCTTTGATATGACAGAGATGGTGAAGGTCCTCTATGAAGAGAGGAATAGCATATTGCAAGGAGAAAGTTCCAAACCTCCCAAAGGAGAAGGCTCTTCTGGAGGAGGTAATGTAAAAAGAGGTTATGGGAATGGAGACAAACCTCGAACCTCTCTAACATCTTCTTCATCCACTTCTTCACAAACATATTCACACTCTTCCATTGATACGACCCTTACTCGTACTCATCATCATTCTTCAAAAGGAGTTTGGAAAATCACCTCTACTTAAACTACATGTTAAATTCAAGTTGCCATGTATAATGGTGAAGTGAATGTATAGAAGCTTGATAATTGGATTCATTGGTTGGAGGTGTACTGTAGAATTCAAAACCTTCAAGAGGATAATATCAAAATTCACATGGCTTCATTGAGAATGGAGGGTGAAGAACTCATTGGTGGGAACCAAGGAATCAAGACGAGATCAAAAAACATGGTAAGGTCTCTATTACTTGGTCTGATTTCATTTATGCTATAAAAAGACAATTCTACCATTTAGCTCATATGCAAAAAGATATCATGAATTGGAAAAATTTTAGACAGTTAAAAGGTCAAAATGTGCAAGAGTATACTCAGGAGTTTAGGAGAAGATCTCTTATGCTAGGAGTGACTTGTAGTGACAAGATACTTTTCTGAAATATATAGGAGGTTTGCATAGCTATCTTCGACACACCATTCTTATGTTTAATCCCACAAATCTTGATGAGGTCTATGTTCAAGCTACACACCTCGAAGCAAGAGGGAAAATTGTACAAGAAGAAGGTAAGAAAAATCCATTCCATAGTGGTGAAAAATGAAAGAAATCTAAAGGAAAGTAGAAGAAAAATGCTTCTGTTAAGAAAGAAGGGGAGAAACCCATGTGCAAGAATTGTTTCAAAGAGGGTCATGATGAAGCACATTGCTGGAAGCTTCATCCAGAATTAAAACCGAAGAAATTTAATAATAAAGGGAAACAGAAGACAAATGATGACGTACAACAAGACTTGGGTTCTAACTCATGTGATGAAACAAAGATTGCAGCCACAATCACTAAAGGAAAAGTCGTGGAAAAAACAAGAAAACAGGAAGTCGTGGCAAGAACCAACGCAAAAAATAACTCCAACAACGCTTCAAATTAAGAAAAAAAAATTAGTTATTCCATATCAGAGTTATTTCCAAACACACCAAGATTGGTATGTTGTTTGACAGTGGATCCCAGGCAAATTTAATTTCTACAGACTTGGTCAAGAAGTTGAATTTGGAAATTGTGCCTCATCATAAACCATATTCGTTGGTTGGATAACCAACGATGCAAATATTCAAGTCACAAGGAAATTCATTTTTAGGTTTTCTATAACTGCCAATTTCATTGATGAAGTCGAATTAGATGTAGTGTCATTAGATATTTCTAGAATTGTATTGGGAAGCCCATATTTGTATGGCTGGAAAGTCGTTTTCCATAGATTTGAGGAAAAATATCATTTATTCAAATATGGAATGGAGTATATTGTGAGAGTCCATAGATAAAGATTAATATGTCTTTAGCAAGCGTAGGGAAAATGAAGCCACTGGTCAATTTCAGCAAGAATCTCGTGCTCCTTATGATCAAGCAGAAGAATGACATGGATCGTGAATCCTTTGCAGGATGTGACGTCAAGCTAAAAGCCGAATTGGTTGATGTGGTCAATCAATATGGAGCTATGTTTCAAGAACCAAAGGGATTTCCACCAAAAAGGGAAATTCAGCAAGAAATTCAGCTACAGTGAGACTGTCCACTTCCAAATATCAGTATGTATCAAATGTCAATTCTGGAAAGTTTAGAAATTAAAAAACAAGTCCAGGAATTGTTAGATAAAGGTGTAATTTGTAACTCTACTTCACCATGTGGTTCACCAATTGTTTTGGTACCCAAAAAAGATGGAACCTGGCTCATGTGTGTATAGTATCGAGCTTTGAATAAAATTACCATAAAGAATCGATACCCACTACGTAGAATAGGTGATTTGCTAGATGAGTTGAAGAATGCAAAATATTTCACTAAATTAGACTTGATAAGTGGACATCATCAAGTTAGAATAGCTAAGTAGGATATTTGGAAGACTTCTTTTAAAACCAAACAGGGATTGTTTGAGTGGCTGGTTATGCCTTTCGGTCTTTGCAACGCTCCAACTACATCATGAGAGTTATGAATGATGTGTTAAGATCCTTTCTTGATGAGTTTGTAATTGTCTATTTAGATGATATTTTGATATTCAACAAATCATGAGAAGAGCATGTCAAACATGTGAGGAAAGTGTTGGATGTCTTGAAAAAAGAACAGTTATTTCTAAAGATGTCTAAATGAATTCGAGAAAACTTCCATAGTGTATTTGGGCCACATAGTTGGAGGCGGTGAGTTGAAGATTGACCCCTCTAAAGTTTAGGTCATTGTGAATTGGCCAATGCCCAAATCAGTCACAGAAGTAAGGAGTTTTGTGGGAGCATCGCACTACTGGAGGAAGTTCATTGCACATTTCTCTTCCATAGCATCTACACTACATGCTTTGACCAGTGTGAAGGTCTTCTAGTGGTGAGGAAAACAAAAAAAAGCATTCAATGCTTTAAAACAAAAGATTAGTTTAGCCCTAGTTTTAGCATTGTCAGATTTGAAACAACCATTTGAAATACAAACAAATGCAAGTGACTATGCCATGGGTGCAGTTCTTTTACAACATATTAAGCCCATTTCATTTCATTATGAGATTTTTAATGGCGTTGTTATTAACTATCCTACATATGATAAAGAGCTTTACGCATTGATGCAAAGTGTGAAGAAATGGAAGAATTACTTAATGGGAAAAGAAACCATTATTCACACTGAACATCAACCTTTTCAATATCTGCAATCTCAAACAAAATTACAGCAATCAAGGCACTTTCGTTGGATGGGATTCTTACAACAATTCCACTTGGTAATCATGTACAAGAAAGGTATTTATAACAGAGTTGTTGATATGTTTTCTAGACTGGTTGTTAATGTAGCCATTTTACTCAAGAATCATTATGTTTTCCCTGAAAGTTATGTTGAACAATACGCACATGATGTTGACTTTCAAGAGATATATTCAAACTTGATTCAAGGCCACCAAGTTGAGGAATTAGACTACCATGTACATGATAATCTGTTGTATTATTTGGGAAAACTTTGTGTTCCACAAGGAGAGAGAGTAAATGTCACGAGGGAAACACACACTTCTCTTATTTTTGGACATTTCGATATAAGTAAAATAGTGGCAAATCTTTAGAGGTATTTTTACTGGCCTCGTATACTTGAAAGTGTGTCATGTTTTATCAGAGGTTGTTCATTATGTGTAGTCAGTAATCCTAGTAATAGGAAACTAGGATTGTACACACCACTTCCAGTGCCTTCACGTCCATGGGAGAGTGTTTCTATGGATTTTGTAGGAGGTCTTCCTTTATCAAGAAAAGTTCATGATTATTTGTACGTAGTTTTGGATAGGTTCAACAAGATGTGCATATTAATGCCTTGTAAAAAACAAATTACAGCTAAACAAATAGCTTAACGTTTCTTTCAAAATGTATGGGTTCATTTTGGATTACCTACTTCTATTACAAGTGATCGTGATTTCCGATTTGTTGGGAATTTTTGGTCAAATTTATGGAACTTGATGGACACCAAGTTGAAGAAAAGTATAGCCTTCCATCTGCAAATAGATGGTCAAACTAAAGTGGTTAACATGATATTTATTCATTTGATAAGAGGATATTGCAGCAAACATCCTAAGCTGTGGGATGAACAGTTGCATTATATTCAACATGCTTACAACCGAGCAAAACATTCTTCTACTCTAACCTTGCCTTTTGAGGCATGTCTTGGTTATTTGCCTAAATCACCTTTGGATTTCATCTTTGAGAAAGATGTAGTTGTAAATGGACATAGCGACATAGACAGAGCAAAGAAATTCATTGAGCAAATTCAGTTGATTCACCAAACAGTTCAAGAACAATTAGAAAAGAGTCAAGGCAAGTATAAGGCAAGGCATGATAAGCATCATGTGGATCATCAGTTTCAAGTAGGTGATGAAGTATTGCTTTACATTAGCAAAGAAAGGCTTCAAGGTGAAGGTAAAAAGTTGAAACCAATCCGTTATGGTCCATTTAAAATTCTGGAAAAGATTGGTAATAGTGATTTCAAGATTGATTTGCCTTCATATATGCAAATTTATTCTATTGTTAATGTTGAAAATTTGAGATTGTATGAGCCTCATTTGATTAGAGATCAAGGAGAAAGTTTGCAGATTCCATCAATTGAAGATTTTTCTCCATAATTTCTTGATGAGCTTTAGTAAGACACCATACTTGACCGAAGAACAAGGTCATCAAAGAGGGGAAATGTTGATTATCTTTGAGTGGGTCTCAAAGGTACAAATACATCAAAGGCCAAATGGATTGAAGAGGGGAAGGTGAGGGAATAGTACCCTCATATTTTCAATAACTGAATATAATTTTTTGGGGTCCAAAAGCTTCCAATGGGGAGGAGTGATCAGGTGCTCAAGTTTATGCTCAAAAATAAAAGTGTCATAATTTTGTTAAACTCAGCTTTAGACTGAAGAGCTCATCATTCAGATTACAACGGTGTGAACGACACTCAAATTTGACCTCGTGTGCAAAAGTTAGAGAAAGTCAAAGTTTGGGTTTGACTTAGACATATGGCAAGATTGAATGATGTGGCAAGGTCCTTCAGTGACTAAGGAAGTTTCAAGTGGCATGTTTCCATTGGGTCCTACATATCACATATCAAAGGAGTTAAAGAATAGGCCCTGGCAAAACCATCTGCGATTGCGATTTGCGATATCGCAATTGCACATCATAGAATGTTAAGGAAATTGGCCCTCGGGAATAGTCAGGATTGCGATGTGATATATCGAAATAATATATCGCACCAGTACCCCACCGATATATATATGTTACCGAGAGACTCCGCCGATGTGATTTATGGACGCGATATCATTTTAGAGTTGTAGTCTATAACTCGTCCGGTCCATCAGATTTCTATATCGCATATCGTAATGTGTTAAGTCCTAAATATAAGAATCACCCTTAGTAAAGCTGATTGAGATTTGTGACAAAGTTGCAAAACTATCGTCTTTTTCACCGGACCAACCACTTTGTATGTGACCACTTAGCCTTAACCACGATATAGGTAAGGAAGATGGAAGAACCGCCGATTTCAGCGGAACTACCAGAATTAACTCTAGATAATGAATTTAACTGACAGTAAGCCAGATTTGGAAGATAAAATTGTGGAAAGAATGACAGAAGTCATAACTTCTTCATTTTTTCACCAAATTGGTTGCAAAAAGAGCCTAGATAGCCATTTTTTAGTATTATTAACTCATTGAGGCAAGTTTCATAAGCATTTGAGCATTGTAAACACACTTTTGTTGTAATTTTGAGCATAATATAGAGGCTCAAGCGTTGGAAGCTAGACCAAGGAGACGTAGCCTAGGAGGGGTGAACTCCTCACCAAATCTTTGTGTTGTGTGTTGTATTTTGATATTCTTGTTGTTATTTTTTTGTTGTTTAGCATATATTTTATGTTAAATTGTTTATAACATTTACATAAGAAACTCTCTTGGGGATAAGTTAATTATGCTAATGGTGAATCCTTAAGAACTTGATAAGAAAATGATAAGCATGTTGGGTTTTATTCTGAATGGGGAATTAGCACAGCATTACTAATCTGCTCCATTTCTGAGTTAAGGAACTCCTAGATGTTAAGGTAACTCATTCCCCCCATTTGTATATTATTCTTGGACATGACCATGATGTGGTCTCACCAATATCAAAATTATCTATATCTATATCTATATCTATATCATATCTATATATCTATAATATATATATATTATATATATTATATATATATATATATATATTATAATATATATATATATATATATATATTAAAAATGAATTAAAAAACATGGCAATGGTATGTCAACACAATCCATTCCATGGAGTATCCGATCTCGGATTTGGGAACTAGAAAAAAAGAAGCAGAAGTTACTATCAATTGAAGAAATGACATGGCGGCTTAAAAGTTGTGCCACTTGGCTAAAGGAGGGAGATAAAAACACAAAGTTCTTTCATCGTTTTGCAAGAAAAAGATGTGCTACCAATTCTATATGGAAAATCAAGATTGAAGAGGGTAGAATTTTGCACACTCACGAAGAAATCTCCAAAGAAGTTGTCAATCATTTTTAAAAGGCATATAAACAGGATATAAATAGAGAGATAAATGATATTTTGTGAGGCATCGAACCTTTCCCATGGATGTTCGATGAAGAAGAAAATGACAAACTCTTTGCTGTTGTATTGGAGGAAGAACTACTTGTTGTAATGAAATCATTTAAAAAAGATAAATGCCTTGGACTTGACTGTTGGACCATCGACATTTTCATCCATTTCTTTGACATGATGAAAAATGATAGTTTGGGGATGGTGGAAGAAACCAGAATGAGAGGAAAAATTAATCACATCATAACTTCTACCTATATTGCATTGATCCCAAAAAAAAAGGACTCCTTATCTTTTTTAGACTATAGACCTATATCTTTATGCAATACTATCTACAAAATCATCTTAAAAGTTATAGCAGAAAGAATTCATGTTAATCTCTCACTTTATCTCTCTAAGGAACAACATGGTTTTCTAAATGGCAGGAACATATTAAAGGTAGTGGCTATTGCTTAGGAAGCTTTGCACTCAATGCAAATAAAAAATATAGGAGCTTCCATTCTTAAAATTGATCTAACAAAAGCCTACGACTGCCTAGACTGGAGTTATCTGAGATGTCTTCTTATTAAGATCAAGCTAAATGATTAGTGCACTAATTGGATTATGGAATGTGTGGAAGGAGTCAACTTTCCCATACTCATTAATGGACGTCCCACTTTGTTCTTCTCGGCTGAAAGAGGTCTTCGTCAGGGTTGCTCCCTGTCTCCCCTTTTATTCATACTTTTTATGGATACCCTTAGTCTTCATTTGAAAAGAAATGTTGCTGTGGGGAACATTTGTCCTCTTTCCATATCCAGAGGAAGCTCTTTTACGCATAACCTTTTCGTGGACGATATCCTACTGTTTGCTATGCTCTTAGACAAAGATGGCATATTATGCACGATATATTAATATCCTTTCAAAGGGCAATAGGTTTATATATGAACAAAGGGAAATCGTCTTTTCACTATGGAAAGGTCAATATGGATGATATGGATTATATCTCTCAACTATATAAGATTCAGGCAATATCTATCAAAGAAGGTATGAAATATTTGGTTTACCAACTAAAACCCAAGGGCTACTCCATATCTGACTGGTTATGGATCATCAATAGATTTTATAAAAGAATATCAGGATGGGAATTTAAATTTTTATTTTTAGCTGGTTGGATGATTCTCTCACAATCGGTACTTGCACAAATTTATGTTTATTAAGCTCATCTATATTACATCCCTTCAGCTATCATTAAAAAAATTAAATAGCTTAATGGCCATCTTTATTTGGGGAGGGTACAAGGAAAAGAGGAAATACCATCTTACAAAATTGATTAACATCTCCATCCCAAAAAAAAATGGGAGTCTGGGGCATCATGAATCTCCGCCACTTTGGCTTGGCCCTATTATTCAAATCTCTATGGCGAGCGGTGTTTGGAAATAGTTTAGGGAGCCACGCTACTAAGATGAAATATCTTAGGAATGAAGATGTCATTTATTGGTACAGGAACAGATATATGGGTCCTTCTCAAGGATCGGCTATTTGGAGGAGCTTTCAAAAGGTTCTTCCTTTCTTCTATAGGAATCTGATATGGAAATTTCAAATAGGAAACAACATTCTAATTGGCATTGATTCCATCATGGGTGTTGAGGTGGAATCCCCTATTGCCCAACAACTTCTTATGCTCGTCATCAAAAAGGTCTATTCTACTAGGCACAAGTCATTCAAGGATGGCAGGGTGCTATTCCTCGATGGAGATCGGCTAGGGCATTGGGTATTGATGAAACATTGGTTGCCCAATGGAACAAGATTATTTGGGAAACGAAGAATGCTGTGATTTTCAAAACAGAGGATAGCGATAGCATTGTATGGTAAGTGAAGAAAGGTAGGACTAATGTTTTAGTAAGAGATATATATCTCTCCTTGATTGAAGATCGAATGGAGGCCTCTCAAAAAATATTTCCCAACACTCTATGGAAATTTGGCTGTCCACCAAAAATTATACTTTTTTCATGGCTGGTCTTTCATAATAAAAATCTTACATGGAAAAATCTATAGAAAAGGAACTGGCACGGGCCAGCCATATGCTCAATCTATCTATCTGAAACAGAAGACAACATGCACATTTTTCTTAATTGTCACCTCAATCAGATCCTATGGAAGCAACTAGCTTCTCATTTTGGCTTTTCTGTAATAACACATTCCTCCATTATGGATGCATACGAATGGTGGGATTCACAGAAAATTACTTGGCGTCCCATTCCACTTATTGTCTTCTGGTTCGTATGGAAGTGGAGAAACAAAAGGATATTTCAAAACTGCAAGGAGGATTTCGGGCATATATTTGACAAGGTTATACCATATTATTTATCAATCCTCCCATACATTCCACAACAATTGAAGTCTCACACTAGTGCTTCAGCCCCACAACAGAATCTCATCCCACAGGCTCACTTTGACGGTGCAGCGAAAGATGGCAAATGTGCATGTGGTGTTTACATCTGCATTACAAAGGACCTTCATTATTCCATTTTTTGGAACGGTGGCCATGGAACTAATAACAAATCTGAGGCCATGGCTCTACATGGTCTGCTCTTATTCTGCTCATTTTTGGATATCGGCCCAATCCAAATCTTTGGTGACTCCAAAATCATCATAGAGCATGTTATTGGAAAACAATCTATAAAAAATGACAGTCTTTCTGGATGGCTTGGCAGGATTTCAACACTATGGAAGCCTACACTCTTCCCTATCACACATATAAAATGTTTGCAAAATGAGCTGACGGACGAAATATCAAAGAAAGGTTTGCAATCTCCATGTGGTATGTGGCATCTGAGCATCAGTGTAGACTCCATCACATACTTTATTCAACCTTTCTCCATGTCGGGTATATAGTGTCGACTATTATCTGGTATGTTTCATGATCCTGTTTCATATTACAATTGTCTTATGGCCAGGTAGTAAGTTATTTTTGTCTGAATATATCATTGCAATAGTCATCATACTTGATCTCACAAAAGAAAGATGTATATACTGAAAAGATACTATTAGTTTTTGGGTTCCATCCTGCGTCCCTACTAATCGAAAAAAATACTTTCATCCATAATGTACATATGCTTTCTTCTTTTCGTATATTATCATACTAAAATTATACAACTTTTTTTTGATATATATATATTATATATATAATATATATAATATATATATATATAGTGTATATTTTATATAAAGTTGGATCATTTTATTATTTTTTTTAATATACATAATAAAAATATGCCTTATATAATTTAATAGAATATTGTATAAAATAGGTTTAATTTAAACTACTATCAAATCACTATGTTATATAATATAATATACTTATATTATATAACTATGTAAAATAAATATGCATTATTAATTATCACTATGTATAAAATAAATAGTCGCTTATTTATTATTAATTGATAATGAAAAATAATAATAATCTCAATTTATAATCTTTAAACTTAAAATGTTTATATTAAAAAAGAAAAAATTAAAGTAGAATTGGAGGAGAGAAATGTCTCTTATATTTCCCTACACACCCATTCCTATTTTCATAAAAAAAAATCTAATGCTTTTAATACCCCTCTCACATGAGAAGAGCACCCTCACTTGTTTTCTCTCATATTTTTACCCTCATATATTTTTTATCTAATGTTTTTTTATACCCCACTCTCACATGAAAAGAACACCCTTGTAACAAATTTGGTGAAAACTCGATTTAATAAAAGTTAAAAAAATAACCACGGTTAATGGAACACTTATTCCAAGCTGAATGCTGGGCAAGACATCCTAGAGGGTGTTCATTTGGTTTGTTATAGCTCAGGATATTGGCAAAGGCAATGGCTTAGGCTTTGGAGAGGCAAAATGGCATTTCGGTACATTTATTTATAAAAATAATGGAAATTAGGAGAAAAAGGAGGTGAAAGGTCACAAATTGCATGTGAGGAAGAAAATAATGGAAAATGAAGAAAATAGAGGCATCGTTCATAAAAAGGCTTCTAAGGACCAGTTGGTAACATTTTGACAATTCAGTGTTGTAGCTCTCTCTCATTATTCTCTCTCTCATACTCTTGGACACTTAGAGTTTTCTTGGATCACGCTTGGAGGGTGTGGCATATTTTGATTCTTGGAGCAAGAAAGCAAAGGAAAAGCAGGAAAGCACAAGGAGGCATCGGGATTAGCAACTACATAAAATTTTCTTGGAGGTATTGAGTTGCATGTACGTTTCCTTCACTAGTTTTTGGCATGCATGGCACATGCATGTGGTTTCTTGGTTGGGATCTGTCATTGGCATGGAGGGTTGCCTACCCTTGCTATTTCCTGAATATCCATGGTGATTGTGGGTTTATTTTCATTGTTTATTTTTGGTTGGTTTTCATGTTTCCTTAGCTTGGGTTGAGTTATTAGTTCTTGGAAGCCCTTGTTAGACAAACGCTCTAGAACCCCTGTAATAGCTTGGGCTGAGTTACTAGTCTTGGAAGCCTTGATTGGAAAAACGCTCTAGAAGCTCGATGACAACTATGGCTTGAGTTACTGGTCCTAGAAGCCTTGGTTGGAACAAACACTCTAGGAGCCCTGGAAGGCTTGGATGGAGATCAATCTAATGATGGTTTTGTGATGTTCGACCTTGAGGTGGAATAATTTTTTGATTGGTTGAGGTGGATGGCCTCTGGAAGCTCTGGATGAGTTTTGAATGATGTGTTCTATGGGATCCCACATTCATGCTTGGAATATGGCACGAGGGTGAATGACTGAAGAGAGATTTGGCTCAACCATTCTACAGTTGGGTGGAACATGGAATTCCCATCCCAGGTTTGGAGTTTTCATCATTAATGAATGGTTATTTCTCTTTGTATTTATATGAGCACTTTGATGGATTATATGTTTTCTATATGACTGTACTTTCATGAGTATTTCTTGCTGCTATTATGTTGGTTATGTATGTGTTTTATGACAATAGCCATGTGTGCCTCTCATCATGTTTTTACTTATAATTTAATGATCAATGTATCTATGACCTAATGGATGGAATGGAAGTTGATGTATTGAGGCATCAATGATTCTTAGCAATTCTCAGCTAAGTATGAGACCCCTATGCTCAAAACTATGAATTACACCTGTAGATTACACATTTGCAACATGTTTGACAAAATGCTTGTCATGGCTAGTAGGGGTCTAGTCAAGGTCTTGAACAAGTATTTTCTTTAGTAGCTTCATGTTCCGGATTATCCACAGTTTCCAGTTTAGTCTGTCGACGTTTCGAACCCCAACGGGGGTCCATCATCAGGACGCTTCTGAAGGATATTTTCTTTAGTACTATCATTTCCATGTTATCTTATGAATTTGAAGAGATGGATCAATTTTGGCCAGTGACATGGGCTCTAAGCCTAAACAAGTGGCTTAAATCTTGGGGTCGTTGGCATAACACTGGCAATTCTAGTCCACAATCGCTAGTAGGAAAACCTGTGAGAGTGACTTTAGGTTATTGGTCGCTCTCTTTCCCATAGCATGAGAGTGAATATGGCCCAAGAGACCTAAAACAACAATGGGACTGAGGGACAGGTTGTCTGAGTAGCTGGCTTGTCCTCTGAGGGTTCTATTGATGATGTTGTATGTATGTATGGTGTGTGTCCGTCAGTTCCACTTCCTTAATGTGACTTAGGAGATCAAATCATATCATAGTGGCCTCTTGTCACACATTTATCCCAGCTGAATGGTTGCTTGGGTAGATGTGGGAGGAGGGTGTTACAAAATGGTATCAGAGCATGGTTGACCCCTCATACTGGATGGGATATGTGTTGGTCATGCATGCATGCCAAATGAATATGTGTCTCTCAAACTTTCATTCCATATGTTGTTACAATTGCATGATGTTGATCATTGTTGTGGTGATTTCATCATGAGGAACTTAATGGTGATGCATCGTTGTGAGTATATGACTAGTTATGTGTTGTTATATATTGCTTACATGTATCATGGGGTTGCTTGATTAAATTCTTGTATGTTTGGTCATATGTATCATTCTTGTGTATTGGTTACATGATGCTACATGCAAGTGTTATTCATTTATGCTTCATTATATGCGTTATGTGTGGGAATGGCCCGTACTCATGCTTGAGTTCTATCCGCATGTAGGTTGGTTTATTGTCTACATTGTGGTTGTGCATAGTCCACATACAATGGTATGGTTTATGTCATCATGCATAAGGTCATGGTATGTGTGGTTATGTAATGCATATGCATTTTCATGTTTGCATGTGGTCAAGTGTACCATGATGTAGTGGATGTTGTCATGCATGAGGTTGTAGTGTGTGTTGTGTAAAGGTCATGCATTGATGGTTGGACCCTAGCTAGAATGATAGTTGCATGGTTATATGCTTATGTACTATTTTTATATATTGTTATGATTATGTTATACATGTATCATGATGATCTGTTGATCATGCCGACAAGGTATCCTCCCCGAGCTATACTAGGGTACGTTGGTTTATTGTGATTTGGTTTAGCTAACATGATATACCTTGCAGGAAGAAACATCAAATGGCTAGTAAGATGGTTGACTACAAAGACTCTCCCTATGAATCTGAAGAGTAGCATGGTGTTTGGAACTCTTCCGATTTGGTAGTGACACTAAAAATCTTAAAGGAAGAGATAAGGAGTTGTAAGGAAGATGATGACGGAATCTTACAACCACAGGAAAAGCTAGCAGAGTTAAATGCAATCATACTTAAGAGCTTGTCAGATTTGCAGCAACAGGGGCCACTTTGGATTAGTCATGAGTAGGAGAACAAAACTAATGGGGCATATGGTAGTAGATTGCATGGCGATCACTGATCAAATTGAGAGGACACAATCCGAGATGGCATATTGTTGGACACCCCGGAGAGGAGAAGGGATAGACATAGGTATGATTCTAGTTTTGATTCAGATAGGCACTATGATCATCATTAGTGTCATCCTTATAGGAGGAGGGATAGGGGATACTTGCCAGATGAATTTAAGAAAGTGAAGCCACCTACTTTTTATGGGGAAATGAAGAAACCACAGGATGAAAAAGAATCGTTGCTTGGCATGAGGAATTTATTCAGGTTGCATGATTATTCAGAGAACATGAAAGCTAGAGTAGCTATCTTCAATCTCAAAGGTAAAGTGAAAATTTGGTGGGAAGATGTGAAGAATGTCAGGTGTATTCATGAGGAATATTTGACTTGGAGTGAGTTTGAGTGGCTATTTAAGAATAAGTACTTGTCAAAAAGGCACTTTGATGATAGGGCAAAATAATTTTATGAACTAAAGATGGGTTCCATGACATATGACGAGTACACTAGTAATTTATTGGAGTTATTGAGATATGTGCCTTACCTCACAGAGGAGAAGGCCAAGATTCAAAGATTCATCAGACTACAGATTGCATCTAAGACAGGATTGAATTCGATGAGCCTAGATCATTGGAGGAGATCGTTCGAAAGCTAAAGCATTGCTATGTATAGTCGAAGCGCGACACTAAAACTAAGCTAAGTTGGAGAGGTAATGTAAAGAACAAAAGAAAATGGGATAAAACGTGAGCAAGGCCATAGGGTATAGATAACAAGGAGAATGTTGCACCACCTAAAAGGTTCAATGCATCAAATAGAGGAAAAGGACATCAATCTGAAGAAAAGAATATGGATAGAGGCTGGAAGCCTATAGAGAGTTGGACTTGTGGAAAAGATCATTGCAGGAGAGACTGTCCGTAGAATCAGGGTGGTAGACCTCATATATACAGTTCATAAGAGGAGCAGACTGTTGGAGATGTTGATTAGAGTATTCCATGTATCTACGTAGCCCTGGATAAAAAATAGGAAGAGCATCATACATCTATCATCGAGATGACCGGTAAGCTTTGTGAACAAGTTATTTCTATTTTGATTGACCTTGGATCTAATTATAGCTATGTTAGTCATGACTTGGTGGATAAGTGTCATTTGAATAATGAGTTGCATGCAGAGTCTTAGTTAGTGTAGTTGGTTACAGGTACAAAGAAGCGAGTGCATAATTGGGTAAGAGCTTGCGCATTTGACTTAAATGGTATGCCTATCGCAACACATTTGAATGTATTACCATTGGGTTCATACAGTATGTCATTGGGCATGGATTGGTTGTATATACATAGAACCAAGGTAGACTCCTATGATAAAGCTATTGATGACAATGGAGAACCAAGAGCCTTACAAGGTAAGAAGAAGGCCACATCAGTTAGGATGGTGACAACTTTGCAAGCAAAGCATAGCCGTAGGAAAGGGTGCAAGTTATTCCTAGTGCACATTTCTAGTGATAAGGGTAAGGAGGTTGAGAATGCAGATGTATTGAACAAGTATCCAGTTTTATAGCAGTTCGAGGATGTATTTCTTGAGCACATTACAGAGTTTCCACCTCATAGGGAAGTAGACATTTCTATTGAGTTAGTG
>APFE031353507.1:0-15145 GCA_000404065.3 Pinus taeda
CGAACCGGAAGGAGAGGTTCTGGTCGAACCTCTGAACATCCTCGACCGGAGAGAAGTGCAGCTGCGGAAACGAGTTATTACCCAAGTTAAGGTCCAGTGGGGACACTACGGGCCTGAGGAAGCCACTTGGGAGGATGAAGAATTAATGAGAAGGACATATCCAGCTATGTTCGTGGTTGAAAGCCACCGGGACGGTGTCCAATCTCAGGGGGAGGAGATGTGATGACCTGGATAACTATGTGAATAAATTATTTGTTTTACCATTTTGGGTAAAAGGTGAAACAAAGATTATTACTTTTTATATATATAGTGAAAATATTATTATTCCAAATTGAAAACTGAATCAAGTAAATTGTCTATAATAACTTGGATTAAGAAGTTATTTTTTTTCTGGACTGCTAGATTGATTTTCTTTTAACTAGATATATATGTACATGTATCTATCAAGAAACAGTTATGAAGGGGATAAACCCTAACTGTTTCCCTATCCTCCATATGAAGATGGAAAGGAAAAGACCCGGGGGCTGTTAAGGAACAGGCAGGGAAAAGAAACAAAAAGATAGCAGAAAGGGAAAGGATAAGGAACGGAAGTGCTAAGTCTGGTGAAGACCAGATAGCACCGGCACAGAAAGTGCATGAAATTTGCTGAGGCAGAGGCCTAGCAAAAGAGCTTGGGGGGAGATTAGTCTGTATGGACTAGTCTCAAGGTTGGGTGGAAAACAAGCATCAAGCGATAATCTTCTTCAGATTACCGAGGGTCTGGAAGCCACGTTGTTAACACAGGTATGTACTGACACAACTGTTTAGTTAGAAAAGTATGGATACCTTTCTATATCAGTTACAATCATTAGTTATTGAAATGTTCTGGTGGTAATTCCAGTAAATAAAGAGAAATAGTGTTACACTCAGTCGAGAGAAATGAGCTTGTAAACAAATCTGATGAATATTAAACCATATATAAATATTCGGCTAACAAACAGAATACCGTCTGTTAGGATTCATAAAACATTGTGCTAATGAACAGAATACTGTCTGTTAAGTTCATGCATACTTAAGTTCTTGATTAAACTAAAAATGTGAAATACATATATGGTTGAATAAAATAAGGTTAAGAATTAATCTAAGCGGAAGAAAGACCGTGAAGAATGGGGTAGACTCGAGTCATATCTAAACTAACTTCCGCGATATACCAATCGCTGGCGGAGAGAATCAGTGAATTCTTTTTAGAAACCTAAAAGATGAAATAAGCAACGAGACCTGTATGTTCTCAAGAAACTGAAATCAAACAGTAAAATTTATACAACAAGCATATATGGTATGAGGGCAAATTCGTTCCCTCTCGCTGTCAAAAAAATCACAAAGACTTTTATTATTACATGCGGTAATATAAAACTCTCCAACTGAACTCGACGATACAGTACCTTCCCGGTAGTATTGCCAGAACAGAAAAACAATTTCGATCATCGGTAGCCTTAAATGGTGCAGAACCCGTAATCGGGTCGGCCCTGCTATATGATGGAGAGCGGGCTAAACCATGATAGTGGAAAAGAAAAAAAACATGTATATATATAACTTGAAGTTTAACTAGTTAACAGGAAATAATGAAGCCTGTGAATAGGAAATCGAAGACATTGGAACAAAACTCTTAATATAAATTTTACAGTACCGAAAGACAATTTCTATTCAATACACAGTAGGAATCCCTGAACAATAAATATATATACGTGCATTGGCGTAAAGCCGTTCCAAAATCAAATAACAGACCACGGTCTTATGGCAAAGTAAAAAGCATGAATCACATGGCAAGATTTATCAAACCCTAGCGGAAGTTAACCATACTCAGAAAAGAGACAATAACACCATACTGAGAGCGAAAAGCTCAAAATAAATTCATTTGGGCGATCTCAAAAATACGGAAATCATTTACGGGCCTGAGCCGAGGCCCGGTCCATAACCAAACTTAAATCAAATTTATACATATACACTTCGGGTAATAAATATTTATGCAATGACAAACTGTTCCGGAAGACCCAGATTGAGAAAATCAGGCCTCGGTAGTTCTGGAAGGCCGAGACAACCAAAACGTCGCGAGTACATTACATACAACAAGAGAGCCCCGCTCTCGGAGATTTTCCAGAGCAATTATAGCCAGACAGTAAATGAAGACAGAAACCCTCTCAAGGAGAGTGTCGAATTCAATAAACCCTGTAAACATTTAAAAAGAAAATGCCTAGTATCGACTATTGAAGGCTTCACAGCCAGAAAAATTTATAACAGAACCAATCCTGAGAGAAATACGCAGTCACCTGACACAAAAAAAGGGGGTATTAATTTACTCTTCAAACAGTAACCCTAACCTACGCTAAAGGGGGAAGCGCTTACCTGGAAATAGGCCGCCCTGAAGTTTCTTAACGGAAGCTCTCATCGCTGCGTCGAATCCTCGACCCTGTTCATCAACCCAAAGATAACAGTAAATCCAGTATCGCACTTAAATCTGGTAAAGAAATTATAAATGAGTAGAAAGAACAAAAACAAAACGAACATACAGAAGGTCAAATAATGGAAGGGGAATCCCTCGCCAGATTTCCAGTGTTTAACAGTATATTCAGGTGAACGAATACCTGCGCATCAACCATGGTAGCCGGTGTTGCATGACAGTCGGTGTTGCGCGCAGCAGAACCATTCAAGTCGGTCTCGGCCAAATAATGAATCACAGAAACCCTAACTTGGGGTTTGCAAGTTATATCGGCGAGTGTACTATCGATCGAAGGCGGGAATGGATCCCCACCACCGATCCCTGTCAGTATTCCGAGAAGCCGAACACCTGTCTTGGCATTCAATGCATCACCTTCCTCGCGATCTGCAACCAGGTCCAATGGCGCGACAATTTCCAGACGGGACACTTGTCCATGTTGAAGCAATGGATTTACAAAATATCGAATCCGCCGTATATATGTAGGTACTATATATCCTGGTGGGTTCCGATGTATAACAGTCGGTTGGTAAAACATTAATGCGAAAGTAAATAACCGTATATCAATATCATGGTATGCGCTGGCAAAAGAAAAATAATCAAACATTTCCAAGGTTAATCCTTAATTCCGCATCGTGATATATGTATACATACCATGCAGACGATTTAATTAAAATTTTTTTTTGGTTATAGTAATATCACTTTAATTATGGTGTTGGGGTTTATGACATATGGTATCAGAGCCCAGTTACAAAACTGAGGCCTCTGGGTAAGGATATACTCATAAATTTGTTCCTCTTATTATCTTTCTCATGTTAATAAGCACAGGATACAGAGTTCAGAAACTTACAAGATGAGGAGAACCGACAATACAACTCGACGACCTGTAGTAGGATCAGGAGCACCGGGATTTGAAAATAATCCTGAATTATGGGTTCAGCTTGGGGAGGAAACCAGAACTACAAACCAAGCCATTCTAGAAACCGTACAGGAACTTAAAAATGAAATGGCAAGGTTGCGAGAAGACAACGCTAGACTGACAATGGAACAGGAGAGGATATTGAAAAGTCTATCTGAACGACAGAATCAAATACCAGTTCATCCTAGTATGGAGCAGCAGAGAATGTCGGAGGAACAAAATCACCCTATGCCCCCTGAAGGTTCAGAGGAGCAGGAGGAGCGTTCTGACAATGTAAATGAACAGCAATCTTCGAAGAAACAAAGGGTGGAACTGCAAGGGGAATTTCGGAAAATCAAACCCCCGCATTTTGATGGAGAACAGGAGGAAGCCGCTGAGGCATGGCTAATTAATGTGAACAAATACTTTCAACTCTATGAATATGATCACAATCTTAAGGCCAGATTGGCTATTTTTCAGCTGCAGGGAAAGGCCACCTTATGGTGGGAAGAAGTGAAGATAGTCAAAGGAGTCACTGAACAGACCATCACTTGGGACAATTTCCAAAGGTATTTTAAGGAGAGATATCTAACAGAACGGTTCTATGATGAGAAGGCAAGGGAATTCCACGATCTACGTTTGGGGCAGCAGACTATGGACGAGTTCATCACCCGTTTTACTTCTCTACTCCGTTACGTTCCCTATATAAGAGAAGAAAAGGCAAAGGTACAGAGATTTGTAAGCAGCTTACCACCTTACATGCGAGAAAGGATTGAATTTGACAATCCCAAGTCAATGGATGAAGTTATTCGAAAAGCCAGAATTTGTTATCAACAAAGCAGACAAAAAGGAGAAGCAGCCGGCAAGAAATGGAATGAAAGAAAGGGCTTTAAGTCAATTGGGAATAGTAAGGGAAATCGCAGCAGTGGAAGTAAATGGAATAGCAAAGGACCAAACAGCAGAATTCCAGATAGAGCCGCCTCCAAATTTAGGCCGAACAGTGAATCTAAAGGCAGCGGACAGCAAGTACGATTAGACAATGAGGGAACCACCAGACCCCCGGTGCAGTGCTGGGGTTGTGGGGGACCCCACTACATTAAAAACTGTCCGCAGCGGAAAGGAGCGGAACAGCTATCCCAGATTCATGAAGCCTCAACAGTTGGTGAAGTGGGACGTAGCATGCCGAGGATTAATGCAGCATTGGAAGACCGTCAGGCGGAGTATCAGCCGACCATGGTCGAGTTTGAAGGTAATATCTCAAACCTTACTGTATCTGTTTTAATTGACCCTGGGGCTACACTAAGTTAGGTAAGCCCAAAAGTAGTAGAATGTTGTAAATTACAACCCACTAAGTTTAAAAACCCATGGCTGGTGCAATTAGCCACGGGGGCCAAAAGGCGAGTGGTATCTAAGATAAAGGACTGTTCCTTTACCATAGCTGGACAGCCAGTAACGGCAGACTTAAATGTACTTCCTCTTGGCTCCTATGATATTCTCATTGGAATGGACTGGCTGGAAAAACACTGGTCGCTAGTGGACTGTAAGACCAAGGTGATCTACTTTAAAGACTCCCTGGGAAATAAAAAAGAGATGCAGGGAATTAAACGACCCGTGCAAGTGCGGCCTATAACAGCAAATCAACTGGTAAAATGTGTGTGGAAAGGATGCCAGATCTATGCCATTCAGGTGGGTTATGCAGATTCCAAAGATAAAGCAACCATCCTGAATAATATCCCTGTAATTCAAGAATTCACAGATGTGTTTCCGGAAGAAATTCCTGGGTTGCCCCCAAAAAGGAACATAGATTTCACCATTGAGTTGGTCCCAGGGGCAGCACCGGTATCTCGGGCACCATATAGAATGAGTGTACCCGAATTGACCGAATTAAAAATGCAGCTACAAGAGCTTTTGGACAAAAATTATATACGTCTGAGTGTGTCCCCGTGGGGAGCCCCAGTGCTGTTTGTTAAGAAGAAAGATGGAACCTTCCGAATGTGCATTGACTATCGTCAGTTAAATAAGTTAACCATTAAGAATAAATATCCTTTACCCTGGATCGACGAGCTATTCGATCAAGTGAAGGGTGCAACGATGTTCTCTAAAATTGATCTGCGATCTCGTTACCATCAAATCCGAATTAAGGACGAAGATATCGCTAAAACAGCCTTTAGAACCAGATATGGTCATTATGAGTTTGTGGTTCTGCCATTTGGGCTTACCAATGCCCCCGCAACGTTCATGTGTTTAATGAACAGTATTTTCCATCAATATTTAGACAGATTTGTGCTGATATTCATTGATGACATATTAGTATATTCTCGCACCATGGAAGAACACCAGGAACATTTGAGAAAAGTGCTGCAGACTCTCCGGGAACATGAACTATATGCAAAATTTAGTAAATGCGATTTCTTCAAAGAAGAAATCCAATATTTGGGTCATGTGATTACCAAGGAGGGAATTGCGGTAGATCCAGAAAAGATAAAGGCCATAATGGATTGGCCTGTACCAAAGGACGTGGCAGATATTCGATCTTTTATGGGTTTGGCTGGTTATTATAGAAGATTTGTAGAAGGATTCTCTAAGGTTGCATTTCCCATTACCTCATTACAGAAAAAGGGAAAAACATTTCATTGGACCCCAAAGTGCCAGCAAAGTTTCGAACAATTGACGCATCTGCTCACCATGGCCCCTATCTTGAGAATAGCTGATCCTGATAAGGATTACGTGGTATGTACGGACGCAAGCAAAGAAGGAGTAGGTGGAGTTTTAATGCAAGAAGGCAAAGTGGTCGCCTACGAGTCTCGGAAATTAAAAGAACATGAGCAGAAATATTCTGCTTATGATTTGGAGCTGACCGCTGTCATCCATGCCTTAAAGATGTGGAGACACTATCTTGTGGGCAGGAATTTTTTACTGCTCACTGATCATCATAGCTTGACCAACTATTTCAGTCAGCCCACCTTAAACGCTCGACAAGCACGATGGGTGGATTTTCTGAGCGGCTTTGATTTTGAGATCAAACATTTGCAAGGGAAGGAGAACCGGGTAGCAGATGCCTTAAGCCGGAAGGTACAACATTTGTATGAGGTTTCTGTTAGTGAATGGAAGAGCCCCATTTTGGAAATGGTCAAAGAAGCTTCAAGGCAAGATGTTAATTATCAGCAATTAAAACTACAGCTACAACAACCTGCTGACTTGACAAGCTCATCAGATTATGAGTTAGATGAGACAGGAATGATATATTTCAAGAAAAGACTATATGTACCCAATCAAGAAGAAGTTAAAAATCTCATCATGGACGAGTTTCATGCCAGCCATTATGCGGGGCATCCAGGATATCAGAAAATGATTACTGCCATCCGGAAGGAATATTTTTGGCCAGGAATGAAGAAGAACATTGCCGAGTATTTAGCTCGATGCTTGGAATGCCAGCAGATTAAAGCAGAACACCAGCACCCAGCAGGATTATTACAACCCCTGCCGATTCCAGAATGGAAATGGGAAATCATCTCCATGGACTTTATTACGGGATTACCTAGGACAAAAAAGAACAACGATTCTATTATGGTAGTAGTGGATAAACTGAGTAAAGCTGCACACTTTATACCAGTACAGTCCACATTCAAGGCCACACAAATTGCTTATGTTTTTATGAAAAACGTGTTTAAACTTCATGGGCTTCCGAAGACAATAATTTCTGATCGTGATGTGAAATTCACATCAGCCTTCTGGAGGACATTGTTCGCTGATTTAGGAACCCAACTGAATTTCAGTACAGCATACCACCCTCAGACCGATGGGCAAACTGAGCGAGTAAATCAGGTGGTAGAAGATATGTTGCGGGCTTATGTGATGCAGCAACCCACGTTATGGGAAGAATATCTACATTTAGTAGAATTCGCATATAATAATGGATATCACACCTCCACCCAAATGAGCCCCTTTGAGGTTATGTACGGTCGCAAATGCCGCACATCCTCTAGTTGGGGAGGACCTGAGGATAAGCTAAGCTTGGGACCTGAGATGCTTAAAGAAATGGAAGAAATGGTGAAAAGGGTGCATGTGAATTTGAAGGCTGCTCAAGACAGACAGAAAAACTTTGCTGATCGGAAAAGAAGATTTAAGGAATACCAGGTCGGTGATCACGTGTATATCAGAATTCAAACTAAAAGGAGTACCTTACAATGGAGTGGATGTGCCAAATTGGCACCCTGATTCTGTGGACCCTTCCAGATCCTGGCTAGGATTGGCCCAGTAGCGTATCAGCTCGCTTTGCCAAGCCACATCCGAGTCCACAACGTATTTCATGTCTCAGTACTCAAGAAATATGTTTATGACCCCAAGCATGTGATTCAATGGCGGGACATTCAGGTAGTAATTGTTGCTGCAATGGACTGTTAAAAATGTTATTGAAAGAAAAAGCTAACTATGGAATTGTGTAATGCAGGTCGAACCGGAAGGAGAGGTTCTGGTCGAACCTCTGAACATCCTCGACCGGAGAGAAGTGCAACTGTGGAAACGAGTTATTACCCAAGTTAAGGTCCAGTGGTGACACTACGGGCCTGAGGAAGCCACTTGGGAGGATGAAGAATTAATGAGAAGGACGTATCCAGCTACGTTCGTGGTTGAAAGCCACCGGGACGGTGTCCAATCTCAGGGGGAGGAGATGTGATGACCTGGATAAATATGTGAATAAATTATTTGTTTTACCATTTTGGGTAAAAGGTGAAACAAAGATTATTACTTTTTATATATATAGTGAAATATTATTATTCCAAATTGAAAACTGAATCGAATAAATTGTCTATAATAACTTGGATCAAGAAGTTATTTTTTTTCTAGACTGCTAGATTGATTTTCTTTTAACTAGATATATATGTACATGTATCCATCAAGAAACAGTTATGAAGGGGAGAAACCCTAACTGTTTCCCTATTCTCCATATGAAAATGGAAAGGAAAAGACCCGGGGGCTGTTAAGGAATAGGCAGGGGAAAAGAAACAAAGAAAAGATAGCAGAAAGGGAAAGGATAAGGAACGGAAGTGCTAAGTTTGGTGAAGACCAGATAGCACCGGCACAGAAAGTGCATGAAATTTGCTGAGGCAGAGACCTCGCAAAAGAGCTTGGGGGGAGATTAGTCTGTATGGACTAGTCTCAAGGTTGGGTGGAAAACAAGCATCAAGCGATAATCTTCTTCAGATTACCGAGGGTCTGGAAGCCACGTTGTTAACACAGGTATGTACTGACACAACTGTTTAGTTAGAAAAGTATGGATACCTTTCTATATCAGTTACAGTCATTAGTTATTGAAATGTTCTGGTGGTAATTCTAGTAAATAAAGAGAAATAGTGTTACACTCAGTCGAGAGAAATGAGCTTGTAAACAAATCTGATGAATATTAAACCATATATAAATATTCGGCTAACAAACAGAATACCATCTGTTAGGATTCATAAAACATTGTGCTAATGAACAGAATACTGTCTGTTAAGTTCATGCATACTTAAGTTCTTGATTAAACTAAAAATGTGAAATACATATATGGTTGAATAAAATAAGGTTAAGAATTAATCTAAGCGGAAGAAAGACCATGAAGAATGGGGTAGACTCGAGTCATATCTAAACTAACTTCCACGATATACCAATCGCTGGCGGAGAGAATCAGTGAATTCTTTTTAGAAACCTAAAAGATGAAATAAGCAACGAGACCTGTATGTTCTCAAGAAACTGAAATCAAACAGTAAAATTTATACAACAAGCATATATGGTCTGAGGGCAAATTCGTTCCCTCTCGCTGTCAAAAAAATCACAAAGACTTTTATTATTACATGCGGTAATATAAAACTCTCCAACTGAACTCGACGATACAGTACCTTCCCGGTAGTATTGCCAGAACAGAAAAACAATTTCGATCATCGGTAGCCTTAAATGGTGCAGAACCCGTAATCGGGTCGGCCCTGCTATATGATGGAGAGCGGGCTAAACCATGATTGTGGAAAAGAAAAAAAACATGTATATATATAACTTGAAGTTTAACTAGTTAACAGGAAATAATGAAGCCTGTGAATAGGAAATCGAAGACATTGGAACAGAACTCTTAATATAAATTTTACAGTACCGAAAGACAATTTCTATTCAATACACAGTAGGAATCCCTGAACAATAAATATATATACGTGCATTGGCGTAAAGCCGTTCCAAAATCAAATAACAGACCACGGTCTTATGGCAAAGTAAAAAGCATGAATCACATGGCAAGATTTATCAAACCCTAGCGGAAGTTAACCATACTCAGAAAAGAGACAATAACACCATACTGAGAGCGAAAAGCTCAAAATAAATTCATTTGGGCGATCTCAAAAATACGGAAATCATTTACGGGCCTGAGCCGAGGCCCGGTCCATAACCAAACTTAAATCAAATTTATACATATACACTTCGGGTAATAAATATTTATGCAATGACAAACTGTTCCGGAAGACCCAGATTGAGAAAATCAGGCCTCGGTAGTTCTGGAAGGCCGAGACAACCAAAACGTCGCGAGTACATTACATACAACAAGAGAGCCCCGCTCTCGGAGATTTTCCAGAGCAATTATAGCCAGACAGTAAATGAAGACAGAAACCCTCTCAAGGAGAGTGTCGAATTCAATAAACCCTGTAAACATTTAAAAAGAAAATGCCTAGTATCGACTATTGAAGGCTTCACAGCCAGAAAAATTTATAACAGAACCAATCCTGAGAGAAATACGCAGTCACCTGACACAAAAAAAGGGGGTATTAATTTACTCTTCAAACAGTAACCCTAACCTACGCTAAAGGGGGAAGCGCTTACCTGGAAATAGGCCGCCCTGAAGTTTCTTAACGGAAGCTCTCATCGCTGCGTCGAATCCTCGACCCTGTTCATCAACCCAAAAATAACAGTAAATCCAGTATCGCACTGAAATCTGGTAAAGAAATTATAAATGAGTAGAAAGAACAAAAACAAAACGAACATACAGAAGGTCAAATAATGGAAGGGGAATCCCTCGCCAGATTTCCAGTGTTTAACAGTATATTCAGGTGAACGAATACCTGCGCATCAACCATGGTAGCCGGTGTTGCATGACAGTCGGTGTTGCGCGCAGCAGAACCATTCAAGTCGGTCTCGGCCAAATAATGAATCACAGAAACCCTAACTTGGGGTTTGCAAGTTATATCGGCGAGTGTACTATCGATCGAAGGCGGGAATGGATCCCCACCACCGATCCCTGTCAGTATTCCGAGAAGCCGAACACCTGTCTTGGCATTCAATGCATCACCTTCCTCGCGATCTGCAACCAGGTCCAATGGCGCGACAATTTCCAGACGGGACACTTGTCCATGTTGAAGCAATGGATTTACAAAATATCGAATCCGCCGTATATATGTAGGTACTATATATCCTGGTGGGTTCCGATGTATAACAGTCGGTTGGTAAAACATTAATGCGAAAGTAAATAACCGTATATCAATATCATGGTATGCGCTGGCAAAAGAAAAATAATCAAACATTTCCAAGGTTAATCCTTAATTCCGCATCGTGATATATGTATACATACCATGCAGACGATTTAATTAAAATTTTTTTTTGGTTATAGTAATATCACTTTAATTATGGTGTTGGGGTTTATGACAATTTTGTTAGGAGAGAATCAATCTGGAATTCAAGAGTACGGGAGATATGGGCTTGACCCACGGCTGGGGTGTTAAAGAATAAATTGTTAGATTTCTCATTGTTAATTATTGTACCAAATCCCTGCATGGAATCGTGGGGTGTTAAAGAATAAATTGTTAGATTTCTCGTTGTTAATTATTGTGCCAAATCCTTGCATGGAATCATGAAGGATTTCCCTGAGTATTGTAATTTTTGGAAAATTGTGATTCATATCATTCACAATATTATGTGTATCTTGTCGACGTTTCAAATCCCAAAGGGGATCCATCTTGAAGACAAAAATTTGAGTGATAGATTGAAGGAGGAATTATAAACAAAAAATAAAAAACTAATAATTTCAAAAATAAACCTAGACCTACATAAAAATAATTAATAAATAAATATATTTAATTATTATATAAGTATTAATAATTTTTAATGCAGTTATTTTATTAATAAGTAATTTAATAATATTGGATGTTTTAATTTTATAATAATAAATGATTTTAATTTTTGAGAACTAGAAAGCTAAAACGTAAAATAATAATATTTTTTTAATAGGAATAAATTATAAATTTTTTTTTTATTATAAGAAATTAATATTAATATTTAAGAAATTAATTAATTTATTTAAGTATTTTAATAATAATGATTACGAAAAAACGTAACGTAATAAAAATTTTTAATTTATTTCTATTATTGAAAATATATAGTGATTAATAAAAAAATAAAATAATTTTGTTATTATTAAAAAATATTTAATATCTATTAATAATCAAGAAATTACTATATAATTTTAGAAATGCTAAAACCTAATTTTAAATAAAAATAATAATCTTTATTTAAAAATTAATTAATAAGATAATTAACAATAATACTAATTTTTTATTAGTAATTATTCTTTAGTTAAAATAATAATTATTAATTATTCTTAATGATATTATTATGAATAAATAATCCTTAAAATAGTAATTATTTTTAATAGTTAATAAATTAATAATTTATCACTTTTTAAAATTTTCATAGATTATTATTATATTAATTAATCAATTATTAATAGATTATATGAATTTAATTTAATCAATTTATTAATGGATGTTAGTTAAAAATGTTTCATAAATTTTAAGAGATTCAAGGAAAGGAGTGAGAGTTCATACTCGGGATACTATACCTCAGAAGACTTGGAAGCACTGATATGGCTAATCAGGGGAAGCCAATTTCCAATGATCTCATTCCCACCATCTCTGTTGAGGTTATTAAGATATTTTTTAATCTAAGGCACTTCTCTTATTTTCCTCTTTTGATAATGATCTTCCCTAGTGATAATTTTGGTGTTCTCTAGACAACCATGATGCTTGGTTTTCAAGGAGTGCTCTGCAAGGGTTGAAGTCTGTGATCTCCGATTCTTGAATTTGCTTTGTGCTCTTTAAGTCTTGCTTTTAAGGAATGCCATGTCTCTCCAATATAAATTCTTTCGCAATAACAATCAATCTTATAAACTTCCTTAAGTTGTTTATGATCGATGTTATCCTTGAAAGATCTCATTATTTGTTTAATTGTTCCACATGTCGTAAAATGAGTGAATATGTCTCTCTTTCTTAAAACCTTGGCGATCTTATCCGTAACCCCTTGAGTGAATAGAAGGTAAACTATCCCGCAATTTTCTTTAGGGCCTTTGGAGAGGTGTTGGGAACAAGTCCCCTAGAGTCAATTTTGGGGTTAAAAGCCCATATTTTTATATAGAGAATGTAAAGTCTCCACATTTGGTGGTCGTGGAACGCGAAGATGTAAAGTGTCATAAAGGGCTTCTTCCCTTCTTTTATGTAAGTGAGGTTGGCTTTAAAAGATCTACACATGGTCCGTGGACCATGGGATTATATAAAAATGAAGTCTTAGAAGAGTATTTAGTATTTAAGTTCTACATGAGTTTGTAATGGGTCCGTGAGAGCTAAGAGTGAAGAATCTTAGCGTAGGAAAGAGGCTTTGCAGCTGTGTACACAGAGGCCTAGGGTAGAAGTCTGCAGCTGAGTTCATGGACCCCTGCAGCTGTGTGCGCAAAGTAGTTAGAGTCTGTAAAGGAGATTTGAACATCAATAAAGAGAATTATTTTGGAATTACCTGTGTATGAGCTATTTTACTTATGTTATGAATGCATGCGACTATGTTATGTTGAGTATTGGGTTTATGTTTTAATGATATATTGATGCGCGAATCTACACGTTTTACTTTGTTATATGAACGCAAGCCCGAATTTCTGTTTACGCAAAGATAATCATAATGCATGTTAAAGTTATCCAATACTTAAGATAATCTGGGTAAATGCACAAGTAAGAATAATTACAGAGATGCGTAAGTGTCTGAATCGCCTATTTAGGGTACGTTAAAGACAGTTGTGGACCTTCACGGAGGTCTAGAGGATGACTAAGGGAAGTATATTGATAAGCCCTAAAAGGCTTACCAATCTGTGATAAGGGAAGGTTAGGATATAAAACGACGTCACTACCATCTTAGGGTGTGGAAACTTGGTTCCTACATCCCCCCATACTGTTTCGGGTGAGACTTCAGTTCGCACTCCGCGGATTGATGCCAAAAGGGCCAGTAGTGTAGGGATTTGCTTGGCTAATTAACGTTGAACTTGGGTCAAGGTCCATCAAGCCAAAAAATGGTTCTATTCCCGAGACCAAGATCTACATAAAGAGACGTGTGGTGTTGCATCATTGGAATCCAACTAAGAAAGAGATTGAAGACTGGTTGGATAGAACAGGAACCCGCGATTGACGAAAGAATAGTGGTTGGACAGATACCTATACACGGAGATACACAAAATCTTCTTATGTTCCTTCTCGGTTGAATTATACGAGTGGATCACAAAATTGGCAGACGAACAAGGAAGGTGGAGGCTTGACAGTCCAACAGAGTGGACCCCGAAGTTAGTGCAAAAATTAGAAGCCTCTAAGGATAAGATTGCACGTGCTGTCGATCATTAGCTCAATCGTATCATAGGAGGATTTGTGATAGAGTTCACGGTCAATACTTCGGTCAGTTACAGCGGAGCGAAGTGACTCTTCTTCAAGGGACCGTAAGTATTTAAGGTCTCTAAATACTTGGATTAAAATGCTCTTGTGTGAAAAGCGGGTTATGTAGCTACACGAAGTGGAAATATTTCCAGGAACAAAGGGAAAATAGGCCCTGAATATAGCCCGCTGATTGGACCTCCTTTGAGTAATGATGCAGAAGCAGCACATGCTTCTTCACAGAGCGTTGTTCAGTTGATAAGACAAGGTTTACTGCGAATACCACATCCACCCACATTGCCTCCATCTTCACCTCCTCCGAATACACCTTCTCCTACACCACCTCCACCTCCGCTATCAATTAGTATGGTGAACTTAGTAAAGCTACCTATGTTCAAGGGCTTGGGAAATGAGGATCCAGATCAGTTTTGGTTTGTCGCGAAGGTTGTATGGGAAGCTCAGGGTATCAAACATGATCAAATGAAGAAAGAAACATCGCTTAGTTCTTTGTAGGAACGCACACTAATGTGGTACATTAAGTATTACACTGATAACCCAATGTCCGTGTTGGCAGATATTCAGACTACGCTGAATAAGGAATTCAGCAAGACCAAATCTGAAGCTCAGTCAATTTTGGGATCCAAGGAGATCATGATGAAGCCTGGCGAGACACCTTGGGATTTGGATCAGAGGTTGAAGTGCACAATCCGTGAAGCCAACATGAATCTTACGGATGGGCAACAACATGAATGGTTTGTGGCTTTGCTCCTGCCTCATCTAAGGGTTGCTTTGTCGCAAAAAAATGTGGAACCCAGGTAGAAGCCTTGGAGATTGCAATGAGGCTGCATAAGTCACCGATGTAAGATGCTAATTTTGGGGTTAAGTCGATTCATGCGTAGTTGCAGAACCTTTGCCTAGAAATATAGAGTCTGGAGAATGATAGAACAATTCGGTCAGATGTGCGTGAAGAAGTTTGGTGCTTGAAATGAAAAAGCCAGGGGCATGACAAATATCACTGCTCAGTCTTCGCGAATTATGTTGCAGCAGGAGGACCAACGCCTCTGAGTCTAGAGGCTCAAGGAG
>APFE031353508.1:0-55917 GCA_000404065.3 Pinus taeda
AGTGCTCATTGCCTTTCTAGCTCTTCCTTCATGTTCTTTAGTTCCTATTCTAACCTTTGTTGTTCATCTTGTTTTTTCCTCGAAGCTTCTTTTGCTTGTCTCTGCTTTTTGGCCTCTTCTTCCCTCCTTTTCTCTTCCTCATCTTGTGCTCTCCTTTCCTCTTCCTGCCTCCTTTTCTTGTCTTCCTGCCTTTTCCTCTCTATCTCGACCTAGCTTTGAGTGTCAGGTTCCTGCCATTGTTTTATTTCTAGTTCTCTTTGTCTCTTCAGTTCTCGCTTCTTTCTTGCCATTTTGGCGTTTCTTTGTATGAGTGTAACTTCCTCTTCCTCGCTTTCGCCTAGAGGATCTTCCGCTTCTTTTCCTTTTCATTTCCCTGATGTTTCAAATCTCTTTGGTGTTCTTTCTCTGAGGCTTTCATCATCCTGGAAATCATCAAGGAGTTCATATTCTATGGCTTGTTTCTCACTAGGGCTAATATCCCTTGTGGAGTTATACCAGTTCCTAATTCTGTCCTCGAGGATCCTTCCTAGTGTGGGTGTAAGACCAACTGAATCTTGCCTTCTTACAGTGGGTAGCTATGATATTTTTGGGGTCGTACGTTCTGTATTTGAGGTTCACGAAATGGCTCCCCTCGAGTTCTTCAGCTTTTGCTTCCACCTGCTTGAAGTTTTCTACTACCTATGCCCCAATAGTAAGAGGAAAAGGACGCCAAGGTTTCTTCTTACGTTTGTGCAACACTTTCGAGAAACCCTGTGTCATATGGTAGTAGACCTCTCCTAGAAGAGTCCTATCTATGACGAATTTGGGTAGAGCGTGTGGAGCTTTGTGAGTACCAAAAACCCTCACTACTATTCCCTCATCGATAGGGAACCAGTGAGCTACTTTAACCACAGTCCTCATGGCTCTTTTGGACATGCAAGATGGATCTTCCACCAACAACAATTGGTATAATGGGATGATAAATGTTTTAGATATTATATCCAACGTGGCTGTATAAGCTATGTCCCAGAAGACCTTGTAGTGGCAGTGAACAAGTAGGGGTACTGATGAGTCCCAATTGTAGCTCCAGTGTTCAAAGTGGCACCTCGAACATACAACGTCAAGGAGGTACGAAGACATATAAAATTCTAGGGGTTGTTCGGGAGCTGGGCTTTGGGCGACAACTATGTTGGTCCTCAAAGACGATGACAAGATGATTGCCCAATTGAAAATAATCCCGAGTGGCGATGGCATACATGAGTGGGAACCACGTACCATAAAACACATCGTACTTTGCCTTGACATATAGTCGACACATCATTGCAGTGGTTAACTGATATACCCTACGTAGCCCTTCGATCTTGTATGCCTGATTTGTCCTACCCCAGAACTTCATAGGTTCTTGCCACCAATCCCTCAAGATGTCTTTCATCAGGGTAGTGAATCCAGCGAGCCACTTGGTGTTAAAAATATGATACTTTTTAGGAAATTTATAGTAGGCGTTGATATTCGTGGAAGAAATGGTAGCTATAAGCACCCCATCATGACCCCTAATAATCCAATCTTCTATGCTTGTACACTGCAAGACCCATTTGATGATTTCAGTGCACAGGAATATTGGTGGATGAGCTGCCACTTTATGTAACCTTGACCTTTTGACGTTGATATATACATGAAAGTTCTCTTGTGTCTTCGGGATATCCCTCTTAGAAAATTCTTTGTAGATCTCATACGAGGAGAGCCTAGTGGTCTTACTTATGTTGCACACTGTATCTGCAAATATAGGTGGCTATTCGTTTGGATCTGTTTCCCATGTCCCACTTCTTGTTGCACCTTGAGCTGTTTTAGTAGTCGAGTGACCCATCTCCTCTTCAAAAGAGGAAATGGATATGCACTCGAGCTCGACATCACCTGGCATGTCAAAAATGCAATCCCATGATGAGAGATAGGGCATAACCATAAATTGAAAATACCAAAAGAAAACTTAGCCAGTGAGAGGGAGGTTGCGGGAATGAGCGAGTCACAAGGTATCTGATGCGATAGTGCAACTGAGGTCATAGGTCGGGCGTGACTATGAGGTTGAGATGCGAAGGGGCAGATTATGGGTTGCAGAGAGAATGGAGGAGTCACGAGGTTGCAATGGTAGGATGTCGCAGGGAAAGAGGAGTCGCGCGGTCGCAACGGTAGGAGGTCACGAGGAAAGGGGAGTCGCGAGGTCAAAATGGTAGGAGGTCACAAGAAAGGGGAGTCGCGAGGTCGCAGAGTCGTGGAGAAGGGGAGTCGCGAGGTCGCAAAGTTGTAGACTCATGGAGGGAAGGATATCGAGGCCGCAGGGCATATGACTAAGGTTCATATTGTCCCAGAGGAGGCCTTTGAATGCATTAGGGAGACTCGAGTCACTTGCAGAAGGATAAAACCTCGTTTTCTTGATCTAATAAGGAGGATCAGGTGTAAGAAAACTAAAAACTTGAGTGAAGGAGTAGGGGAAGGCTAGGGTGATTTATGGGGCACAACCGGGAAGGAGAGCTAAGTAAAGAGCTAAAACCTAGGGAAGGAGGTAGGTCAGAGGTCAAGGGATGCAATTTATGCCATTTGGAATAAAATGATCATTGTAGGAGGGAGGAAAATTACTTACTAGAGTCAGACGTGCGCGCGAAGTCAGGTCGAAGGGATTTATGCCTTCTGGTGCGACCAACAGAGCTTTGTCAAATGCGACCAATGTGCCCTCCTATTTATAAAATTGTCACACGTGTGGAGGTCACAAGGGTCGCGAGGGGGTATATGGCGACCTTGCGACTCAACGATCGCTTGCGACTGAGGGGTCGCGAAGTCACGTTGGAAGATGTAGATAGAAAATGCGATATTGTGACCTTGCGACCTTGCGAGTCGTAGAGTCGCATGGTTGCATGGTCATAAAAGTTCCTGGCTGTAACTAACGCAAATTTGTGACTTTGCGACTTGGAAGGTCGCAGGGTCGCAGGAACGCGAGGTCAGAGGGTCATGAGGTCGTGTGGAATATAGAAGGTTAGAAGTGCAGCCTTGCGACTTTGCGACTAGCGGGTCGACGAGGTCGCAAGGGTTGTCTTGTTCATGGGTATACGCTATAGTCGCGTTGCGATTATGCGACCCGGTCTTATCTCATGGACTTATGACTTGGCTTAACTTAGCCAAAATTTGGAATTCCCTCGGATTTACTAACACTGACGAAACTTCCGGAAGGGCCTAACGAGGCCGTTGCTTAGGCTTGATGTAGGGGGTCCAAAAATTTTATGTTTATAGGGATTTTTGGAGGTGTTGACGCAACAACTACAACACCTATGTCATTGTAGATCACCAAAGATTTAGTTGTTTCCCTTCTCCTGGTGTAAAAATGTTTTTTCCCCATCTTTCTGCAAACCAAAAAATAATTCCCTAATTTTAAAATATCTCCTAGTTTAATTTACATATTTCTCTACTTCCCTTTCTAGTTGATGTAAACAGTTATTCGGTGAATTGTTGCGTAATGAGGAGATCATTCCAATGGTTAATAACATTTACTCTAACATATTGTATAATGATTACTACTTTCTTAACAAATTCATTGATATTATAAAATAGTATTTTCAGAATTTATTCATAGAATGAATGCATAAACATGACTCCACAACTAGTATTTATTTTAGCAGGCTGGGGGGATGTGATGAAGAATGATATTTGTAGCGAAACATTTGTTCCCTCTTTTATACACCTTTGTACACATTACCCCTTCACACATATCAACTTTTTAGAGGATATTAACAGCTTAATTAATTTTTAATACTATGATTAAAATAAATATTTTCATATATTAATGGCTAATAATGAAATGGTTATGCCTTATATTGCAAATTGTGGATTGAAAAGATGCAATATTAATTGATGAAGGAAATGTGGAGTCTGTATTTTGTCATTATGCGAGATGATTTATTTTAGTAATCATTTCCACCATTTATTTTTATTCTCTCTTCTGTACCTCCCCACTATGCATAATGAATGACATCTCCACAACCTCGCACTCTATACATCTTGCCATCCAAGAATCCATCTTAGAATTATAACGAAATATTAACATTTGCATATCGTCTCTTTCAATTGTTATCGTCAATAAATTCCGCAAAAAGTGGGCGTGTGGATTCATACTTTATGCTAAGCCTAAAAATTGATAATGAGCAAATAATAAGAAATATTATATATATCTTTCTTTCTCACCTCTGCACTCATGCATGCTTGCTCTCCCCACAATGAAAAATCTGTGTCCATAATGAAATATTCCACCACGCAATCAAAGTTTCTTTCACATGTTTTCACTCCGCTCAATGAAATATTTTGCAATTTCTATATTCCTTGCAATTTTTTTTCTTCTTCCGCTTTGTCTCCTACAATATCTACTTCTGTAATTGTCGTAATATTATTTTAATAATGAAATAATCAGGTATCATGTTCCAATTTGTGCACCACGTAGTGCCTCACATAACATTTACATGTTTTGTATTCTTTTAAAAGTTTAATAATGCAATTTACTAAAATATTTATTTAATTAATTAAAAAAATTGATTTAAATACCATGATAAAGACATTTTTAAAACTATTAGTGCATTCGTTCATCCATTTCAACATTCCTTTCAATTCAAAAAAATCAAATAATAGAATTGAACTTGTTTTATCATCTTTCTATTTCAAAGATCTAACATGCATGATAAATTTGCATGCTCCAACAGTTGCATTTCTTTCAATAATTATGGAAACAATTGTAATGAAAAACACACAATGAATTCATAGTTACTATATTTCTATAATCATTGCAAATTTCAATATTTACCTATAACAAAATTAGTAAGCATTAACTAGATTACATGCAATCAGAAAAATTTCCATAGTTCTTGCATTTTGGACAAATAACAATTGATGCTTTGTTATATTCAATGTGATTTTGTTCAAGTAACTGGTGTAGCAAATAAAGATCCACCCACATGGCTTCTAGTGTAGCATTGTTGAAGCGATAATCATGGTTACATCGCTGGAGAAAGCTTTATTCATATGTACATAACCTAATTAAGCACAATTCTCACACTCATTCATTTACACATGTATTTTTCACAAAAAAATCCTATATTTGTTGAGTTATTTTCACCCAATTCTCTAATTTATTATCTTCAATGGTTATTATCTTCGAGCATTAAACAAACTACAATTAGAATTTTTTTTTTTATCTTTTTGTATTGCATTACAAACTTCTCCCAGCTTCTTCATTGTCCTCATTCACGACAAGATGATAACTGAGCAGACGACACAAACAATACTACAAATGATATTGCCAATAAGAGTTCATATCCAATCTATTAGTTTCTCATAAATGTCAATTGGAATTGTTTGTTTATTCGTTTCTATGTACTAAACTTTCACCCTTGATATCATAAAGATTATGTATTCACTGAGTGATGTATATTTAGCCATGTTGCTTTCTGCAACACAAAATGAAGAATACTTAAACTTGTTCCTCCATTTCATTTCTAGATTTTAAACAAGGGTCCATATTTCATACATCTATGTTCCCTTGTTCATTCTGACCTGGACAATCTTTAGATGAGAGGAACGCATTACAATTTCTTCTCACTGTAAACAACATAAAAACATAATAACTTTGTAGCATGAACAAATAAGAACCACTAACAAAAACCAATAGGCTTGAATTCACATAAGCTTTAAATATATAATTATTTTACCATTGCTATGCTACAAACACTTATTATTTCAATTACCCACCATTAAGATCTGAGAATAAATATGTTAATCATAAGATTAAGCCCTAATTATTTTTTTAATATACACTAATCCATCTTGTGGGGAGTTGATATGTACGGAGAGGTAACGTATGTGGAGGTGTAAAAAAAAAAAAAAAGAACTTATGCCACACATATCATCTTTTTTGCCTGTTAAAGCATATATTGGTTGTAAAATCATGTTTGTCCATAGATTCATTGAATAATTGCCAAAATTATTATTGTATAATATTGATATATATTTTCTTTTTTTTTAACCATCAATAATTAGTACACAATGTTTTAAAGTAAATGTTGTTAAGCATTGAGAGGATGTCCTGATTGCATGTTGATTCCCCCAATAAATGCTTATGTTAGCTTGGAATAGACCTTTAGTTCAACAAAGATTAAGCCTTAATTATTACTTTGACATGTTATTTATCATTGGAAGGATGTTGCAATTACATGTCAATTATTATAATATATCTAGTAATGCATGGTGCGAGAGATTAATTTAACCTATGTAATGTTTCACCAGAAAAATTCCAGCAAATGAGGCAATTTGCGCAAGAATTCTGTGAAGCATATCATTTCAAGAATTCGCTATTTGATTTTAAGTAGTCAACATCAATTACCATTAGATAACGAGATCCATTACCATTAAAAGACAAACATGGGAGGAAGGATGGAACCTTTCATTTTAAGTAAGCAAATTTGATTTTGATTTTAAGTAATCAACATCTATTGCCATTAGATGACAAGTATAAAAGGAAGTATGCCACGTTTGATTTTAAGTAGTAGTCAAATTATATTAAGAGAAATTTACCAGATTCGATTTCAAGCCATCAAAGTGGAATCCCCATACCTTTTATGTTTTCAAGAAGTGAAATTCTATCTCATAATCTTTTTGTTTTAAAGAACTGAGAATTATATATATATAAATAAATAAAGTATGAGATACCATTGCGAGTTCTTTAAAACATAAAAGGTATTACGATAGTAAGCTGGGGATTCCACTTTGATGGCTTAAAATCGAATCTTGTAGACTGCGCTTCATACATGTGATGTTGTGTTTGAAGGGATTGTTGTGGAGTCAACAATTGTTGTGGAGTTAACAATTTCTAAATCGCTGTACGGTGGTAGATCCGTTGGTCCGATAGGAGGATTAGGTTAGTTAACAATGGTTGTGGAGTTAAGATATTTTTCATCCTTTATGAGAATTGGCATCTGCAATGACGACAAAAGGAATGTAAACAACATGTGATGTTGTGTTTGAAGGGATGGTTTGGTTAACCAATTAGGCACATCGCTTTCGATCGGCGTACGGAGGTAGACACATTTGTCCAAGCTGCAGTTCAGCTATCACGTTTTGTTTTTAAATCTTCGTATACATCACTAGTTTTTAAAAGTTAAATAAGGATGAATTAGTAGTTGCTTTTCTATTGTTTTATATCTTTATTAATTTGAGAGGCGTATTTTCTAATTTAATAAGAAGCAGATGTCGAATTACTTTATTTATTAGTTTTTTTATAAATTTACTATGGAATTAACGTACTTTATTTTAAAATAAAAATATAATATTAATTAAATAATTAAAAATATATCTGGGTTTGTAACCAAAAAATAAAAATGACTTAATTTTACTAAAAATATTATAAACCATTAATAATTCTATGTCTACTTAATTTATTTTATTTCCTTGGTTTGCTAGGAGCTATGGAATATAATATCTATTTATTTTTCTTGAAATTCTTTGATGCCAAAGTGAATTGTGTAGAGATTTTGCATTTTCCTTTTTTGTTTTTATCTTAAGTTGATATCTTATTCATTCTAATAAGAAGGTTTGCACTTTCATGGATTTGATCCTTCTAGGAGTATGATAGATGTAGAGTTAAAATCAATTTACATCTAATCTAAAAATAATATTTTCATTTCTATGCATTTGATTCCTCTAAGTTCATGACATAAAGAAGTTATGCACAATGAACCTACACTCACTGTAAAAATAAGGTTTGTCTCTAAAATAATTTAATCCCTTTAAGAACATGATATATCCAAAGTTTAAATCTATCTACTCTACTTTATTACAATTTTGGAGGATAAGCCATATTAATATTAGACACATTTTTATTTATTTAATTAAGCCTTTTTTGGGGCAAAATAAGAGAGTTGATAAAAAAATTAGTATTACTTTTTTAAACATAGGAATCGGGAACTCATTGGAGTTATATAGGATAAGTTGTAGGTGAAGTCTATTAGTTGTCATTATAACCCTATGATATATATAACATTTTGGAATCCAAAGATAATGGTAACTTGTGACTTAGAAAGGGCCCAAATGTCCTGATGCACACTAAAGTGGACTTCTATCTTAGGGTGGTCTACCCTTCTAATCCTATGACAATAGGCCAACATGTCACTTTCAAAATTGCACCTAGATGGAAAAGAAAGCAAATAGTTTATATACTTAGTGAAAATATGTTCTCTTTTAAGGAACATGTCAATCTTTTTTAGACTAACTTTCCCTATTAACATCATTTCATGTGACCCCCAAAAGGTGACATAAATGAATGACGTCTTTGAGTACCTAAACCTTTGGTGGATTTGGATATAACATGAAAGTACAATATTAATTTTTTTTCCAAAAGTTATTCCATTAAAACTATTTTCATAATTATTAAAAGAAAATTTAATTTAAATTAAGGAAAATCCAATAATAATTGTAAATTTGTTAAATATTGATTATAATTACACGTCTCCTTTATACTCAACAACAATATGAGGAATAAGGGTAAACATTTAAATGTGGGCTTGATTAATAAAAAGTTAAAAGTAATAAATAAAAGGTTAAAAGTAATAAATAAAAAGTTAAAATAATATAAGCCCCAGTATGGGGATGGGTGTAAACATTTAAATGTTGACTCAATTAATAATAAAAGTATAAGGTAATAAAAATAATAAAATTTAATTTGATATATTTTTATTTTTTTATTAACTTGTGAATATGTTTTGTTAAAATACCCTGGCTTGTTAATACCACATAACCAAAAACGATAACTAATTTGACAATCAAAATATTTTGTAACAATATGACAAGATTCTTAACCACCGATATTCACCCCACTTTGTCATTAATATTATGAACTTGTGAATAGGATTTGTTACAATATGATGAGTTATCATGGCTTATCAATACCACATTCCCAAAAAGCATAACTTATTTCACAATCAAAATATTTTATAACAATATGACAAGATTCTTTACCATGGATATTCACCTCACATTACCATGGATATTCTAAACTTGTAAATAGACTTTGTTACAATACCATGGCTTACCAATGCCATATTTCCAAACACCATAACCTATTTCAAAATCAAAATATTCTATAAATATTTTATTTTAATTTAATTTTATAACATTGTTTTAAGAAATATAAAAGGAAAAAGGTTATAATTACTTTTGAGATATATCTAAACCCTGTATATAAACATGTGAAATTTATATAATATAAATATTATTATTAAGAACCAATATAGATCCATATCAACTAAGGATCCAATAAATTAGAGCAAGAAAAGTGACTAACAATAATACAGAAAGGATAGTGCATGATTCTTTTAGGTTTTTCATTATTGTATTTTCTTTGACATGATTGATCCAAAATAGATGTTTACTATTTTACAATCAATTGAGTTCTTTTAATTTAGATACATTCTTAAACAAAATACAGTGGGATAAAATTTAAGAGAGAGATCTGGGAGTAGAGAGTGAGAGAGTTGGAGGGTGGAGAGAGAGAGAGAGAGAGAGAGTGATGCGGGCAGAAAGAGGGAGGGAGGCCAGAGATAGGAAAAGAGAGGAAGGAAGAGAGAGAGGAGGGGAAAGAGAGGAGGTGAGAGGGAAGTGAGAGAGGGGGAGATAGCGGAAGCAAGAGAGAGATGAGGGGAGAGAGAGGAGAGAGGGAGAGAGATATTTGGATTTGGAGGGGGGAGAGTAGGAGGAAAGAACAAAGACATAGATATATAGAGGTGGGGATTGAGGGAGTGTCAAGGGAGGGATGGAGAGAGAGTGAGGGAGAGAGAATATGGGACGAGAGAGATAGGGAGAGGAGGGGAAGAGAGAGAGAGGGAGGGAGACATATAGATGTTGGGGAGAGAGAGAAGGAGAGAGGGAGACATATAGATGTTGGGGAGAGAGAGAAGGAGAGAGGGAGGGAGATAGTGACAAAGTTGGAGGCAAGAGAGAGGGAGACAGTGATGGGGGGAGATAGATAAAGGGGGAGAGAGACATGACTCAAGAGAGATAAGGGGAGAGAGAGAGTGAGAGAGAGGGAGTTGGAGGGGGGGAGAGGAAGGAAAGAAGAAATATAGATGGAGAAAGGTAGATAGAGAGAGAGAGTGACAAGGGAGAGATGGAGGGAGAGTGAGGGATAGAAGGGAGAGAGAGAGAGAGAGAGAGAGGGAAAGGAAGATGGAGGGAGGGAGAGATAGATAGATATGGAGAGAGAGTGTATGTTTGGGGTGTGATATCTTAACCTCGGATCTATCAAATATTGAGAGGGATAAAATATCATGAGCCGCAAACCTTTCCACAAGTTTTCACTCAAAAAAGAGGTTTGCACCTCAACAGATTTGACCTCTCTTGGTGCTTGATAAATCTAAGGTTAAGATGGATCTAGGGTGATATATATCTCCTCACTTCATATGTTAAGTAACATGCCATTAAAATGTTTTAATTATAAGAAAATAATTACTTTTAGTTTATATGTTATAACTATAAGAAAATGTTTCCATTTATTTTTTATTTATATACAAAAATGAATATCAAAATAAATATATATATCCCCGGATGCACGTGATTCATCAAGCAAATAGGAGGATGGGACAGGGGTGGAGCAGTGTCGAACGACACATGCCAGCTCCACACCACTTGGCCAGTGATATGATGGGTTCATTACAGCAGAAGGGGCCATCACATGGCTTTGCGCAACGAGATGCAAGAATGTACAGGCGCGAAGGGGAAGGGACCATCACCTCTACATGCTTCAGGGCTAGCTGGCCTTCGGTGACATTAAATGCAGCAGTTATGGCGGAGGAAAGCCAAGACGAAGCGGATGATGTTAAATCCGGGAATAGGTATGGAATCAATAGGAGGCTCCATAAACATCGTTGGTCGAGAGAAGGTGGGTTATGGGAGGTGGTCGGGCTCCGCTGGGCTGCTGAGACGTGCCCTCCGCCTACTCAATCTCTGTTATGTTCGCACATCATAGAGTATCTGTGCGCTCACTCTATTCCCCTCCTTGTCATGGTGCGGCAGCGACTAATCAGTAGAAGGGGAGGCTCGAGAGGGGGTAGTTCTCGATAGCAGGCCAAGAGGCGAAGCTCCTCGAGCTCTCCGTCCTCCTCAACTGACAATCCTCATTACCCTAATACGAGGAGTTGCCGAGGTCGCACGGGTCTTCGCTCCGCTCCCTTCCCTCTGCCCAAGTTTTCCTCCCCCCATACCACACTCTTCCACTTTCGTAGCACTCTTAATCAGCCAGTCACTACGGCCACCATTTCCATCTTATTCACTGAGGAGGCGGCTCAGAACAGCCAGGGGCTCTGCTCTGGAAGTGCTACATTCCTGGCGGAACCCAGTCAACATAAAGCCCAACAAAATATGAGCACAGACATGGATACTAAGCACAGAGGGCAGCCCAAGCGGAAAGGGAAGGGGGCAATGCGGAATAGGAGTGAGGATTCAGAGCCTCAGCATGCCTCGCCAGACAAGGAGATGAACACGCAAAACGAGGAGGACGCGCGACGAGAGGAAGGTGATGGCGAGCAACATTAGACAGACAACCGTGAAAATTGGGGCTGCCCGATAGTGGAGGAACCGGCCACGGAGCTCATTATTCCCAATGCCATGTGGCAGTTCTTTTAACATCAGGCTTCACTTCTATTTTTGTCCTTGTAGGCACATCTAGTCGGATGAAAAGCTGGTTTTTGTTGTCTTGTTAGTTCTGTTCAGAAAACTAAGGATAATGTGCATTGACATCCCATTTCTTTTTGTAATTTTGACTCAATCAGACTGGTTTCCCCTTTGTTGGGGCAGTCTCAGAACTAGTTCTTCAGCAAGCTGAGAAAGGTTGTCTTCTCTTACAGCCAATACCATCTCTGTAAATAGCTTTTTTATTTATTAATAGATTAACCATACTTAGCAATATATAATATATATAATATATAATAAATATAATATATTATATATATATATATAAATATAACACTGATTTTTTATAATAATATTGTTTAGTTATTATATTATTTAAAATATTATTTATATATAAGTATTATTTTAAAAATATTCATAAATAAACACTATAACAAAATAATATATATAATTATATATATATATATATAAAAGAGTAAGTTGATATATTTTTTTTTAAATTAAGGTGATAATAAAATAATATGTTATATATATATATATATATATATACTCATTTCTATATAATTTTTTGAAAGATTGCATTTTTTTCATTATTTAAATTGCATTTTTAAATGTATAGCTAAATTTAATGCCTTCAATTTTTTTTAAAGCACTCAAATTACTACACACTAAAAAATATACTCCAAGAAAACCCAAATGTAAAATAATTACACTCCATTTTAGTAATATAATAGAAAAACTCTATCTTTTTTTAAGAGTGGTTCATGGACATTGAGTGGCCACTAGATCCACGAGAATATCAGAGAGAACAACCTATAAGGATTTACCCACTGGAAGGTCTAGCCCCGATTTGACCTCCTGATGGTCGAGATACTTAGCTACAGGAACTCAACCAAGTGAACTATCCCTTGTTGAGGTACTTAGTAACAGGACCCCGATTTGACTTCCCGATAGTCGAGATACTTAGCTACAGGAACTCAACCAAGTGAACTATCCCTTGTAGAGGTGCTTAGCAAGAGGGACTCGACCAAGTGAACTATCCTATCCCTTAGGGCTTATACGAAAAACTCTATTAATATAATAAGAAAATTTTAAAATTGAATATATAATATGAAAAATTTAAATATTCTATTTAAAATTGACATTATTTTTTTATTAATATTTTTTAAATATTAAAAAAAATATGTAAATAAAAAATTTGATATTAAAATATTTTAATTAAAAAAATATTGAATTAATTTATTTATATTTAATATTAAAATATATTTTTTTGTTAATTTTTGTTAATAATATATAGATTTTATTTTCGAAAGCTATTTTCCATAACTGACCTGTTGTAAAGAATTATGTGAGAAGTATTTTCCAACCATTGTGGTCTTCCATTATCGTAGATGTCGTGTGGTTACTTCCAACCTTTGATTTGGAGTCTTGGGGTCCATGTTGTAGTTGTCGCGTGTTTACTTCTGAGTTGAAGCCTTTAACGATTGCTAACGTTGATTAGGGACTTCACTTTTTTTCTCACAGGAGTTTTGTGATGTTGATATGGGTGAGGGAATGAGGGAGTATGAAGTCCTGTTCTCAATACCCAAAACGATTGCACAGTCCATGGTATTCAAATGAACAAACGTATTCAGGATGACACGTTCAACGCATATTTACACAACTAAAATCACACCTCTTAAGGATCCGAACAATCTTGTCCGTGGTTCCTTGGACATAGGGACATGAAGGGTGTCTACTTTCCTTCAACCTTTAGGCCCCTCAACACCATTCGTAAATCCCTCCGATCGGTGAAATATCCTGTTGACCCTAAGGACATGAAGGGTGTCTACTTTCCTTCAACCTTTAAGCCCCTCAACACCATCCGTAAATCCCTCCGATCAGTGAAAGATCTCGTTGACCCTAAGGACAAGAAGGGTGTCTACTTTCCTTCAACCTTTAGGCCCCTCAACACCATTCGTAAATCCCTCTGATCGGTGAAAGATCCTGTTGACCCTAAGGACATGAAGGGTGTCTACTTAATCCCTTGTTTTTGTGGGACCCCCCTATATCAGGGAAACAGGGCGCTCCATCCATAAAAGGATCAACGAGCATGCGGCTGACCTAAGACATGAGAGAACCAAGTCTTCAGCGTTAGCAGAGCATGCAGAAAAGACTAAGCATCAGGTTTGTATAGAGGAGGCCGAGGTTATTGCTAAAGTTGCTCATTTCCATCTTCGTAAATTTAGGGAGGCTATTGAGATTGAAAGAAGGCATAATAACCTCAATAGAGATGATGGCTGGAACATCAGTAGCTGTTGGATCCTTGCCCTTTCCTCCTAGTCTTTCTTTTCCTCCCCCCCCCTTTTTATCCTTTTCGAGCTTTCGATGTTCCCCCCTGGAGCACTGTCTTTTCCTTCCTTCTTGGGTTTATCCCTCTTGTTTTGGGATTTTCTTTTCCTGTCCTTCTCCTTCTTTTGATCTTTATCGCTCATTCTATTTATATTGTCACTTATTAATAAATTAGATCTTAACTAATATTCTATTTATTAAACACCCTCCCCCTTCCCATATTTATATTCTTATCTATATATTTATTTTCACTTTTTATGCTATTTCATTTTGTGTTCAGATTTATTGATTATTTTTATTTATATATATAATATATATATATAATATATATCATTTAATATTTTTATGTAATCTAATCTTTATTTATATTTAGCCAACCACTAAATTAATTATATTAGATGTTATCATATATAATATAATATATATATATATATATAGATTATGATTTAAAACTTTTAAACTAACCCGTGAAAAAGTATGTGTTGGATTTAATGAGATCTGTGGTTTGCATCTTTTGAATTAGGTGACCGGAGAATCCACAGTATGAACATTTTTATACCAACGTTTCAAATCCCAAATGGGATCCATCCCAAATGATGGATCTCATTTGAGATTTGAAACGTTGGTATAAAAATGTTCATACTGTGGATTCTCCGGTCACTAATTCAAAAGTATGGTATTTATTTAGCCCACGGAGCTTTGGATTGACGGTGAATGAGTGCGCTGTTAAGGCACTCCTTGCGATAGGTCACCGGTTCAAATCCCCCGTGGGTACTTAGGTTAGTCTTAACATAGAAAAAGAAAAAGTATGGTATTTATTTATATATTGTTATTAATCCTAACTTTTTCTTAACAACCTAATATTATATAAATAGATATATATGGATATACTATATAATAATAATAATAGTATATACTACTATATATATAATTTGTAAATAAATTAATATGAATTATTTTTTGAAAACCTAAACTATTAATTTTATTTATTATTATTTAATATTTTTACCTAATTTAACTATTCGATAAATAAAATAATATAATTAATAATAATAACGATAATATAATATATAATAATATTAAATTAATAAATGAAAGAAGACGTGGGTCCTGAAGTCAAAAATTAGCCGTTAATTATTTTTAGCCATTGGAGTCTCTGCTCTAACTATTTAACATGCTAGACTGGATCTGTTTCTTCAACTTGTCCTGATGATGAACCACACTAGTTGGTTCGAAACGCGTCGACAATGATTTTCTGAATGTGATTTACGCCGAAATTTCTTTACAATTGCTATGGATCACAGAAGCCTCAATTCAAAACTTTTTTAATGAAATCTAAAAGGAAAAAAAGCTATAATTACTTTTGAAATATATCTAAACCCTCTATCCTCATGACTACTAAAAATATTACCATAGAAATTAAATCAAGGTTTCAATAAAATTAAAAATATGAATACTTTTATATATAAACATGTGAAATTTATATAATATAAATAATATTATTAAGAACCAATATAGATCCATCTTAACTAAGGATCCAAGAAATTAGAGAAACAAAAAGTGCCTAACAATAATAGAGGAACCACAGTGCATGATTCTTTTATGTTTTTCATTATTTTATTTTCTTTGACATGCTTGATCCAAAATAGAGGTTTAATATTTTACAATCAATTGAGTCTTTTTAATTTAGATACATTCTTAAACACAATACAATGGGATAAAATTTAAGAGAGAGGGGGGAGTAGAGAGTGAAAGAGTTGGAGGGTGGAGAGAGAGAGTCATTGATGGGGGGAGAGAGAGGGAGGGAGATGAGAGATAGGAAAAGGGAGAAAGGAAGAGAGAGAGTAGTGGAGTGAGAGGATGTGAGAAAGGGGCAGATAGAGGAAGAAGGAGAGAGTTGAGGGGAGAGAGAAGGAGAGAGGGAAGGAGAGATATGGAGTTGGAAGGGGGGAGAGTGGGAGGAAAGAATGAAGACATAGAGATATAGAGGTGGAGAGAGAGGGAGTGTCAAGGAAGAGATGGAGAGAGAGTGAGGGAGAGTGAAGAGGAGAGGAGAGATATAGGGAGAGGAGGGGAAGAGAGAGAGAGGGAGACATATAGATGGTGAGGAGAGAGAGAATGAGAGAGGGCGACACATACATGGAGGGGAGAAAGAGAAGGAGAGAGGGAGGGAGATAGTGAGAAAGTTGGAGGCAAGAGAGGGGGAGAGAGTTATGGGGGGGGAGATAGAGGGAGGTGGGAGAGAAAGGAAGGGAGAGAGAGGACTCAAGAGAGATAATGGGAGAGAGAGAGATAGGGAGTTGGAGGGGGAGAGAGGAAGGAAATAAGAAAGATAGATGGAGAAAGGTGGAGAGAGAGGGGGGGGAAAGAGGAAGGAAAGAAGAAAGATAGATGGAGAAAGGTGGAGAGAGAGAGAGAGTGGCAAGGGAGAGATAGAGAGAGAGTGAGGGAGAGAGGAGAGAGGGAGGGAAGAGAGAGGAGAGAGGGGGGGAAGAAGGGGAAGAGAGAGATAGGGAGAGGAAGAGGGAGGTAGAGAGAGATAGATAGATATGGAGAGAGAGTGTATGTTTGGGTTGTGAGATAAAGATAGGGAATAAGAAACAGAAACATAGATGAAAATATAAATATTATATAACCAACCTAGATCCATCTTAACCTCACATCTATTAAGTGTCGAGAGGGATATATTATCTTGAGGTGCAAACATTTCCTCAAGTTTTGTACTAAAAAATTTAAGAGATTTGCACCTCGAGAAATTTGATCCCACTTGGCGCTTGATAAATCTGGGGTTAAGATGGATCTAGAGTGGTATATATCTCCTCACTTCATATGTTAAGTAACATGCCATTAAAATATTTTAATTATAAAAAAATAATTACATTTAGTTTATATGTTGTAACTATAAAAAAAATGTTTCTGTTTATTTTTTATTTATATAAAAAATTAATATTATTTTTTTTTTTAAAATTTATATTACACTGTTCTTTTATAATAATATTGTTTAATTTATTAATATTTTTTAGAAATATTACATATATATGATATTATTTTAAAATATTAATAAGTAACACAATAAAATATTACATATATATAAATAAAAGTATGCTAATGATTACACATTTCTATATAATTTTTTTTAAATGGTTTGGATTTTTTTATTTATTTAAGTTGGATTTTTTAATATAAAGATTGGATTTTTTAGTTATTTAAGTTGGATTTTTTAATATATAACTAAATTTAATGTCTTCAAATATTTTTAGAGCACTCAAATTACTACACACTAAAAAATATACATGAAGAAAACCCAAATGTAAAATAATTACACTATACTCTAGTAATATAATACGAAAAACTCTATTAATATAATAAGAAAATTTCAAGGTTCAGTATGAAAAATTAAATATTTTATTTAAAATTGACAACAATTTTTTAATTAATATTTTTTAAATATTAAAAAAATTAATATTAAAATATATTAAATAGAAAAATATTGAATCAATTTATTTATAACTAATATTAAAATATTTTTTTTATTATTATTTTTTCTTAATAATATATAATTTTATTTTCAAGTAAAAAATAATAGTATTTTCCATCGTTGAGTATACAAGTAAGTTGATTAACTAATATTAATGATCTTAATGTTACCCATCTAGTTGTCATGTGTTTATATGAGTTATTTAGTGATTCCTAACGTCGATTACGCACTTCACTTTAGAGAGGACTTTATAAGGTCCTGTTCTCACTACCCAAAACGATTGAACATGCCGTGGGTACTCAAATGAACAAAGAAATTTACATTGGTAAGCATGATGACACGTTCAACGCATATTTACACAATTTACACCGGCAAACTCAGTCTTTATGTTTCTTCTATTCATATCTCCAATAAATAGATTTATATTTACTCCATATCAAATCAATTTTTATATTCCTTATATATATAGTTATTATCCTTGTCACAATATGACATTGGACCACAGTTGACCATGCTTAACCATGGTTGATTTTCATATCAATGCAATCCTTTTGACAATGCGACTTTCAACCATCATTAACCATGATTAATCACGGATGCCCATGTTTGATTTTATAAAACCTGGTTGACCATGGTTCACTTGATCACAATTTACCATGGTTGACGATGATTATCATATTGAGACAATATTTGTCATAATGTGACATAAATTATAGACCCATGGTATATAAACTCTAAGATAAATATTATAAACCCTAAAATAAACATGGTTGATTTACATATTGAGACAATCCTTGTCACAATGCGACGCTGGACCATGGTTGACCATCATTTATTTTCATATTGAGACAATCTATCACAATATGACATTGGACTATAGTTAACCATGGTTGATTTTCATATTGAGACAATCATTGTCACAATGCGACATTCGACCATGGTTGCCCATGGTTGGCTATGATTAACCATGGTTGGCCATGATTGATATTATAGGCCTAAGGTAATAATAAACCTAAGGGATTGATATTATAAACCCAAGGGAGTAATAAACCTAAGGGATTAATACTAAAATCCCAAAGGATTATGAACCAAAGGGAATATATTAAAACAAAGGGACTAATATTATGAATTGAAGGTATATAAACCCTAAGATAAATATTATAAACACTAAGATAAAAATGGTTGACAATGGTTGACCATGGTTGATTTCTATATTGAGACAATCCTTGTCAAAATGTGACATTGGACCATGGTTGACCATGGTTAACGATGATTATCATAGTCAGACAATCTTTTTCATAATGCAATGTTGGAGCATGGTTGAGAAAATTATTGATTTACATATTGATACAATCTTTGTCACAATGCAACGTTGGACCATGGTTGACCATGATTCATTTTGTAAAACATGATTAACCACGGTTGAGCATGGTTGAATAATATTAAACCTAAGGGACTAATGTTATAAAACCAAGGTATCTAAACCCTAACTTAACTATTATAAACACTAAAATAAGCATGGTTGTGGTTATCATTGTTTATTTTCATTTTAGTGTGGTTGATTTCCATATTGAGGTAGTGCTTGTCACAACCTCACATTCGACCATGGTTAACCATGACATATTTTCAAATCGACAAAATCTTTGTCACAATGGGACATTGGACCATGGTTCACCATGATCGATATTATAAACCAAAGGGAATAATAAACTCTAGGGATTAATATTAAAATCATAAGGTATATAAACCCTCAGATAAATATTATAAACCCTAAAATAAAATGAACATAGTTGACCATTGTTGACCATGGTTGACAATGATTGATATTATAAACCCAAGGGAATAATAAACCCTAGAGATAAATACTAAAGCCCTGAGGGACTATAAACCCAAGTGAATAATATTAAAACCTATGAATATGAACACTTAGCTTAATAAACCCAAGGGATTGATATTATAAACTAAAGGGATAAAAAATATAAACCCAAGGTATATAAACCATAATATAAATATTATAAATAAACATGGTTGACCATGGCTGAATTCCATATTTAGACAATCCTTGTCACAATTTGATGTTGGACTATGGTTGACCATCCTTGATCATGATTGATTTTCATATTGAGACAATCTTTATCACAATGCGACATTGGACCATGGTTTAACATGGCTGATTTCCATATCAAGACAATCTTTGTGACAATTTGACGTTTGACCATGATTGACCCTATTTGATTTTATAAAAAATGGTTGACCATGATTAACCATGGATGACCATGATTATCCACGTTGACCATCGTCGTTGATCATGATGAAGAAATTTTAATTAAGGTTGATCATGGTTGATGAAATTCAACAACGGTTAATTATGGGTGATCATCTTTCTCCATGGTTGATCGTGGTTGACCATGGTTGAATATGGTTGATGATAAAGAGATAGACCATGGTCTACCATATTCAATCATGATTAACCATCGTTGATCACATATCACCGTAGAGACATTGATTAACAATTATGACCATTGTTGAAGATGGTGGCGAATGCTTGACCATGGAAGATCATCGTTGAACATGGTAAATGATGCTTGACATTGATTAAACATGTTTGAAATAATTGAACATGTTTGACCAGATTCAACCATGGTTAACATTATTCAATTTTATTAATTTATTAATAAATTTTATTAAAACCAATTAATAATTCATTTAATATCATTTATTTATAATAATTAATAATAATACTAATAACAATCGTTATGTTAATTAAGAATAATATTAATAATAATATTAAAATTTAAATTAAATAATACTTAAAATTGATTTATTAATAATAAAATAAAATTTTAATTAAAGCTTTATGCATAAAAATATGAAGCTCATCATTTTAATTTTTAAATTTTATAAATTAAATTTTTAATGGTTTATTAAATAAATAATGTTTGAAAAACAAAACATTTTTATGATGATGATGATGGTTAACATCCACTGAGACCAAGCTTTGGTCTATCGGACCTAAAGAAACTAATTATTTAGAATGATTTAAGATTTTATTCCTATGCTCAAAAAGCTTGGAGAGAAGCATCCCGAGCTCACTATAATTTTGACAACGTAAAAGGCTAGGAAGGTCGGTATTGCAACAAAGATTTTGAAACTGAGATCTAATGTGGTTGTATACGGGGCACTCTAAGAGGAAGTGATTTTCATCCTCGATGTTCGTATTCTCACAAAGATGGCAGAACCTTTCCATCCATGGTGTTTTAGGAACTACCCAACGACTCGTTTCACTATGGAGCTCATGAGAGTTCGTTCTAATGTTGGCTATATTAATTTTCTCCTTTGAGATAGTTAAAACAGAGAGATACTTTTGATATTCTAGGGTGGGGTTGATGACTTCCTTATAATATATTAATTTTCTTTTAGCTGCTAAATCTTTCTCACACCACATTTTTCTTTGAACTTAAGAAGTAACAATATTTTTAATGTTATTAAGGTTTTGCAATGCAACATTCTCATCGATCTCCCAATGGTTTAGCCAAGCCCTGGTGTCTTTATACCAACCTTGTTTGAGCCTTAGGAAGTCTAAGGTCTCCTATGTTATTGAGTTTGTGCTTATACAACAAAAGCCTAGTCACAGCTAGGCTCTCGATAAGGGAAAGACCCACTTCTATAAGGAGAATAGGATAGGGTGCGTTTCTTTTAATTTTGAGGTTATACATTATAAAACGCTTCTAGATTCACTCAATATTTCTCCAAGATTATCTAGAGATGCTACAACCCCAAACCTCACATCTGTATAAGATTACCGGACTGACTAAAGTTTCAAAGAGGAACTTCTTTCTATCTCACTTTACGAGGTTTGTCGTTTTACAATTATTTTCAAGACCAAAATAAGCTTTCCATCACCGGGTCCCATTAATATTTTTCTCAATGCTATAGTTCCAGTTGAGCTTGTGATGAATATTAATTCCTAGGTACTTGTAGGAAGACACTTCCTCCAAGTTACTATTGTCATACATAAAATTAGCGTAAGTGTCCTTCTTGGATTGATAATCATAACTTTTGTTTTGTCAGTGTTAACAATCATACCCATGGTAGAGTAGAAATCCCTAAGAAGTATAAGTTTCTTATCAAGATCAAATGGGCACCTTGCGAGAAGAACAATATCCTCAGCGTAGAGAAGAAGGGTGATGACTATCCCAGCTAAGATCGTGTCAGCACATCCTTCTTCCTCTAAACAACCTTCTAGCTTGTCGATGTAAATGCCAAATAGGGTAGGGGAGAGGGGGAAACCTTGTTTAACTCTGATATTACAATTAATATCTTTCGACCACCCCTCATTTCTCTTTAACTTGGCAATTACATTCTCATATAACCTTATATCAGCAACTCTCAACTCAAAAGGAACCTTTAGCTCTTCTAATCTGTTTTAAAGGTTGTTTCTAGGAACTATATCGAAAGCCTTTCTAAAGTCCACAAAGCAACAAAAGGGATTGGATTTATCATTGCGGCATTCCTCCACAATGATCCTAAGCATAACGAGGTGGTCTGTTGTTGAGTGTTGGTTTCTAAAACTCGCTTGGCCTTTAGCCCACTTACCTTCACTTTCAAGCCATATGCTCAACTTCCTTTCCAAAATAATACCATATAACTTGGCTAGGAGAGGTATGATCATAATTGTCCGATAATTAGAGGGGTTATTTGCATACCCACTTTTAAAATTATGGATAATGAGGCTAAGAGTCCATGGTTTAGGGAAACCTTGCTTGACCATTTGATTGAAAAGCTTGTGAATGTGAGGGATGAGGACAAGACCTCCAATTTTTAAGATTTCTGCCCGGTAACCTTCAATGTCCTTAACTTTCCCATTAGCCAAGTGATTAACCCCAAAATCAATGTCTTCTAATGAGAAAACTTCTTTTGTTGTGAGCAGGGTTTTAAAGTTATCCATGACATTTGGATATTCATAAAGCTTTTTAAGGTAGGAATTCCAGTCGTTTAAAGAAATTTTATTATTATCTTTAGTTTTCCTAGTTCGAATCTACCTCCAGAATTTCCTAGGAGCTACCTTAAAGAGGTGTAAGAGATTCTCTTTTCTTTTACGAATATACTGCGTTTTTTTCCTTTTAGTTAGGGCTTTGTATATTTTTATCTTGCCAATTTTAAGAGATTCATTAACAACTTCCTTAATTTCTCTCCTCGCACTTTTACAATCTTTGTCATACCATGGGTTGGTATTGCTATTTCTTTTATTACTTGAAACTTCAATGGAGAACTTGTTAATAGAATATGAGAGGGTTGTAGTAAAATTATGATAGAGATATTCTATGTTCTATATACTAGATAAAGGAAGCAAATTAGTGTTTAATTCATTTAGAAAGAAATCATTTTTATTTCTATCAAAGATTAACTTCTTTTGGCTATAAGGATTATCTTCTATGGGATCTCTATGCATGAAAAAATTGAGATTTATAAGTAATGGTCTATGATCACACTCAGGCTCATGGTCGTTTAAGATGTCAAAATTTGTTATTTCATTGTATAAAGAGAGATCGGAGATAATATAGTCTACCACGGTGCTACCAAGCCCATGGATGTAGGTCATCTGGCTAGAATTGGGCCACTTCTTTAGACCGTTGCAAATTATGAGATCCTGAGCACTACAGAGCTTGACTAGCTCTGACCCAAAAAAATTCTCCCCGAGGTCTTTAGAGTTCCTTTTGTACCGGCTAGCCAGAGGAAGGTCTGCTTCTAACCAAAGAGGATTAAGATTGGAATGATTGCTTAGAAGAATAGCTTGGTTGCTTGAAGTTCGAGCATTAAAGTCACCAATTAAAAAGATATTGCCTTCATTCCTTAGGCTAGAAATATCATTCTCTAAACCATTAATATTAAAGTTAAAATATATAAAACATCAATAATATTATATTTCAAAAAATATATAAAACATCAATAATATTATATTTCAAATATTTTTATTATTAATAAAATTATAGTTTATTGGAGCTAGTACATTTTTCAATATAATTTATCTCAAAAAAATTATATATTTATTTTTGTTAACTATTTTAATAAATTTAAACGATTTAAAGTTTAATATATCATTTATAAATGTTTCTATTTTCCAAAAATTCTTTAAATATAGAGATTGGACTAAACACAATGTCACAATGTCTTATAACATCTTGTATTGGAGTAAGCACACAACTTCTTTTATTCTTAGTTAGGAACATGGTATAGCTAGCAACGAATGACACACGACAATGGGAACAAAACTAATTTTCTTGGAGTGGCCAGAATCTCTCTTTTTAAGTCAAAAACAGCGAAGACAAGATTGTGGGTACCCAACGACGTGGTCACCGCAATTTGGAAATTCGAGCAGACATGGATGGAGGCCAGTTTTAATCCTGAATCTTAGAGGCCAATTTTAATACTGAATCTTTTCAAGTCAAAAGTAGTGATGGAGTGCCCAGAATCTATCTTTTCCAGTCAAAAGTAGCGATGGCAAGACTGTGGTCTTCAACGACGTGGTTCCTGAAAATTGGAAATTCAACCAGACATTCGAACGAGGCCAATTCTATTTCTATATTTTCCTTCTCTTCAGATACCGAAATCTATTGTTTAGACGCACAGATTTTAACGTTACATACAACGTTAAATTTCATGTTTGGATACCTCTGTGATTTTCACCGCAACTTTGGATTCATAAAATTGGACGTGGTTGATTGAGCAACCACGTTGATAAAATGGGTGGTCTCCGTTGAAAACTCCAGACATGCCAATGGTTCGATTGTACGCCACATGCTTTACTTTGAAGAAGTGCTTCAATGCATGTCATAGCTTTGTTTCAGAGATGTTGCATCCCTCCTTAAAAGTACCTGCCAACCCTGTGAAGAAAAAGATAACGTATTTTCATACAACAGAAGTGAATATAATTGCAGAATAATTCGAGATAATCACAGTGCATAGTGGTCTCTCTTTTATAATATCCTTACTAGAATTATTAGGTGTTTGACATGAAAGATCTTTGTCAGCGTGCTCCATCCCTTCAATTTATTCCCTAAATTTACTTTAGCTTCCTTACTCATGCTTCTTGATATTGCATCTTTCCACTTTTGTAAAACCGCTCTGAGAAGGCCGGTGCTCAATGTCTTGCGAATCTCATTTTATCGACTCTGACAGAAGACCTCTAAACGTTTTGTAATCAACAAAATAGTTGTTACATGGATCGATTCTTCGAGCATGCTATCTAAATTTTATTTGGTTATTAACTTGAAGATCTCGGCAAGAAGTCCTATTGCTACTCCCTGATGGTCACCTCTTTTATTTATTGCAAACCCGAGAACCTGCAAAATATTACAAGAAAGAAATTAAACAATTGCATGAAGTTGTTTTCAGATAGAACTGAAGTAGAAGACATTAATTTTCAAATGAAATATTATGATTACACGATCCGGTGACATAGTCATCACCACACCACGATATGCACCATTGATTTCTGTGTTGGAATTAATGGAGAAAGCTAAACTTAGATTATTGTTATGATGATGATAGGATTGAGACTCTAATCTTAGATCTCAGATCATTTTATCTAGGGAGTGGTTGAAACCATCATTGTAGTGTGAGAGCCTATAAGTACTAGGTTCTCCTGATTGATTGTGTAGTATTTTTTGTGTAGTGCTTGGGCACTCTCTAGGTATCTCACCTGGAGAGCCACTTAATTAATATAACATCAGTTTTTATCATGGTATCAGAACTTCAGAGTTGTCAATCCTGTAAGCCGAGTGGAGAGCATGACTAAGGCGAAATCGTCACTTGGACTGGAGGGCTAAACGCGCTGATTTTATCAGTCGGCCCAGATTTCAAGTATACAGTCGCGAAGACCTTCACGAGTCCATGGTGTTAACTCACACCAAACGTCTGTGTTGGGCTATCATCTGAGAAGGTTGCACGTCGGAGGGAGCGATTCAGGTTACGCATTTTCGTGAATCGACTTTTGAGAATATGAGTTCCAATCTCTTCCGTGATTTTTCGTGACCCAAATCTCTTGGGTGAGTTTTTGTGGGGGCTTGTGGACAATTGAAAATGGATGAAAGAGCATAAAATGTAATGGAAGATCCTCCATCATCAGAAACATAACATGACAGTTTTCCGACGGTATAATCTAGGGAAAGAGCAGACAATAATGTGTTTACAACAGTCAGCGGAGGTTCTTCGACAAGATCAGCGGGGCATAAAATATATCCACGGGTGGTAAATTGCTCTCAAACTTGTCCATTTACACAAATTAATCAATATTTATTTAATATATCCATGAGCACGGTTGTTTAAAATAATATTTAATTGTGGGTATACTGGAAAATATACGAGCAAAATATCACCTCATTTATGCTAGATCGATAGATCTACCTCTAGGTGCAGCGTAAAAGAGTGAAAATCACTGCAAGATCGGAGGAGGGTGGTCGATTGCAGAACGTTGCCTTATATTTTTAGTGGTAGCTTGCTTATCCATGTGGCAATGTTTCTCTTGTAGCAGATTTGTTCTCGAAATTTTATTGTTTGAAAATCCGAGAAGTCGTAGGTTGTGGAGATCCCAAAAGGCAATTGGGTAAATTTTCTTATAAATTATTATATGCCATAGAAAACGTGAATTTTTGTTTACTGATTTGAATCCATCTTCATAAATATGTGCATCAAAAGTAAATTTTGAGAACGTTTCCAGCTTGTGAGAGATCATTTAGTTGCTTGTCACCAGAGCTGAGGGCACTAAGACCTATGTGGCATAGAAGCCACAGTCTACAAGGTTCTACAGTTGAAGAGCTGCCAAAGGGAGAAGTTTCTCGCCTGCATGGTAACCGAGTTGTTGGAGCTCGTTAGAGGACCGTGTGGAGCCAAAAAAGAATCTTGAAGCGAGATAAGTTAGACTTTAACAACATGTCAATATTGTTAGATATTTTTTATTATGATGATAATGATTTTCTCATGTTGGCATTTGGAATTAGCATGGGTAGTATGTTCGAGTCAGAAGAAATTTCAGAAAAATGTGGTTTTGTTGATGACCACAAGAATCAAGAGGCACAATCTGTTGTGCAAGATCCTGAGATTGAAGATTCACGACCTGATCTTCAAGAAGGGTGTAAAGAGGAAAAAATTGTTGAAGATCAATTGGACGAGCCACATGACACTGATTGCAAACACATGGTAGAAGAAGAAAAAGTTGGAGAGAATTTAAATTTAAATTGTGACAATCTCATCAATATCACTGTGTGTGCAAACGTTACATCAATGAATGATGAAGACATCATAGCTGACTTTCAAATGGTTGACACCAGGAATAGTGAGAGGGAAAATTTTCTTATCCAACCTCTCATAATCTTGAGAAGGGCGAGAATAAGAATTCAATCTTTACATCACCGGGGAAGAAATGAGGTGAAGAGATATCACTACCTCATGGCGAGGAAAGTGAAGATGAAGCCTCAACTCAAGATGAAAAAGTATGGGCTCTGTTGCAAGAAGATAAAAATGAAAACCTCTGTTACCAAGTTCTTTCATGTTTTAGTTGTAAGCCTAGCTGAGACTAGACCAATAGGTGTATGTTATTGCTCAGTACCCTTTCTCCATTAAGCGGGAGTGCTGGAATTAATGGAGAAAGCTAAACCTATATTACTATTATGATGATGATAAGATTGAGACTCTAATCTTAGATCTCAGATCCTGTTATCTAGGGAGTGGTTGAAACTATCCTGTTAGTGTGAGAGCCTATATGTACTAGGTTCTCCTGATTGATTATGTAGTATTTTGTGTGTAGTGCTTGGTCACTCTCTAGGTATCTCACCTAGAGATCCACTTAATTAATAGAACATTAATTTTTATCATTCTAAACATCCACCATATACCGACTCATATTGATCACCACCTTGCCCATAGTCAGAATTAGAAAAGTAACATAATTAGCTTAAACTGCGGTATTCAGAGCCATAACCAGTGCGCGAAAACTTGTTGTAGCCATATACATGACCATTACCATTTCACTGGCCTCTGAAGGAATTGAAATACAACCACGGAAATCCCCCCCTCGAATCGACAACCAAGTTACCGAGAATTTGTCTCTCCACATTACAACAAGTTGCAGGCACAATGGGAAAACAAAAACTTTACCAGGCCACGATGCAGAACGATCCACCTCTAGACTCAAGGCATCGCTCCACGCTACAAACTTAGAGAAAGGATATTCCTTCAAACTCCATCGCCACTCTCCACTTCTAAGAAAAACTAAAGTGTTAACATTGGTACATCCATCCCTGGATTGATATAGAGACACCTTCGGCGAACAAACGAAAAATCTCCACTATATATACTTATATCTTCTGATGTAGGCTTCTCTTCTGTGCCCTCTTTGATGGCCCAAGTTTCAGAAATCGAAGCAGTTGTAATAGGCTTATGAAGATATACAAAAGATGTAACTATTTCTAGATTTTTTCTTTCTACTTGTTTTGAAATGGGATGTTGTGCTATAGTGTGATGTGCCAGAAAAACTGTAATTATTTTATTTACTAAAGTAAAAATAAAGATTGGATTTTATTATTATTAATATTTGAATTTATGTATTAAATTTGGTTAATTATGAATGAAAATAAATATGGAGAGTTAACAAATTTTGTAATTCTCTTTCATATCAAGAAGTTGGGAATAGGTAGTTACCTAACTCTAACTACTTCTCTGATTATGAATTCTCCAAGAAGGGATCAAGAGGGTAATGTGAAAGTACAGGAGAGAAATGAAAAGGAGAAGCTAAGTCTCGCGGTGACCAGATAGCTGTGGATGCTATGACTAATAAGTCTTGCAAGAAGGCATCTGCCATGCCCCCAATTCGTTTTTCACGAATTACCCAATGTGCGGCATCGGCCAAACACTTAACCTTTTCATTTGTTAAAATGTTTCATGAGCTACGTCTAACTTTCACTTTATTAAGCATATTAAACATTTAATGTGCGGAATAACATTAAAGAAACATTCACCAGCAGAAGACACTTTAAGATATGCAAGTACGATTTCTATTATAAAATGTGTTTTACATTCACCGGGAGGAAAATCTCAATCAACGCTTTACAAATTTTCCACCATTTAGTTGTCATCCAGCTCAGCCTCCGACTGCTGCACCATTTAGCCTCATCGGAACGCCCTGCATTCACACGTTGGTTGTTGCCTACGTTTCCTCTACCCGCACCCTCCGTGCGGCTTCACTGTTTCAGCCTTCTATCGTGTCAACCTTTGTTCAGCGGGCACTCACTCCATGAGTTGTCCCAACCGCACCTCTGCATTATTCTTCAACCGACGGGCGCACTTCGGCCGCCCTATCGCAATCCACACACGGTTCCACACCCGGCAGGCGCGCACACCTTGTGACGCCCTACCCGTGGTCATTCCACTGAAACCTGCATTTTGATTTACCGCCCGTCATCCAGGCACATATTGCCTCCAAGGTAACACCACCGCAAAGCTTGCCTTATGAGATGCTCACACTTCGCTTGTTCATTCCACGCTCTATCTCCACCGATATATACAAGTGCTAACCCGTTCTGGTGGGGCTTTGGCCATGAGACAAGTCGACCCACCGTCCATGTTTTTCACCATCGGCTTGGTGTAGGGGCGCCTGCACCCAGGACCGCCCGCCCACCTATAAACAGGCAGTTCAATACTTAGGCATATTTCCGTTTCGACTTCATGTTTGCCTCTCTCCAGCTTGTCACCTTCATCAGGTGCCCACCCGCTCGCCATCGCCCAACGAGTCGCCTGTCGCTCACCTTTCATTTCCTTCAGTTAAACACAACCATGCCACCTGAACACCACAATAACCCATGGGCATTACATTCTCCCCCACCTAAGGTCATTTCTATCCTCGGGAATCCGATTATCCTCCGTAGCTTCCTGCCGTACTTCACAATCTTTCGCTTCAATCTCCAAAGTGAATCCTTCGTTTCATATCTATCTTCCTCTGGTGCATCCTTCCATCTAACAAGAAATTTCAGTCTTATGTGACTCCCAATTCCTGTTGTTCGAAGATTCAAAATCTTGTCCAACACAAGGTTTGGTCTGCCAACAATCATGGTTGGTCCCCTTGGTGGTTCCACTCTGTCTGGATGTTCTACATCAAGTCAACATTTCTTCAAATGACTGATATGGAAAACAGGATGTTTCATATGCATGTGGCGTGGAAGCTCCAACTCACAGGCAACCTCCCCCACTCGCCTCTTAACCTGGAATGGCCCCTCATACTTTCTCATCAACGATCTCACAGTCCCTTTAGGTGGTTGAAACTGATCCCTGGTAATCCTGAGGAAAACCATATCTCCCACATTGAAGTGTGCATCCCACCTATCCTTATTTACCCATTTATTCATTCTCCTTACAGCTTCGTGCAAGCGCACCCATGCTAACTCCAAAGTCTCATCCCAAGCCTTCATGAAATTCTTCGCATGAGGACTCCTCAAAAAACCTCCCATCACTACAATACGTGGAGCGACTGACATCTGTCCATTCACCAACTCAAATGGACTATACCCTATCACAGAAATCTTCTGTATGTTGTAGCTGAACTAAGCGATATCCAAGAGTTCAGGACAATTTTTTTGATCAACTGTCACATAATGTCTCAAGTAGTGCTCCAGTAGTGCATTGATCATCTCGATCTGTCCATCTGTCTACAGATGGTAACTCGAACGGGTCAACAAATCTGTTCCGACTAGCTTGAACAATGTGGTCCAAAATCTACCTTTAAATCGCGGATCTCAGTCTAACACAATGCTCAACGGCATTCACCAATACTTCACTATGTTCTTAAATAACAACTCCGTAGTCTTCTCGGCTCCACAAGGTATCTTTGTTGGAACAAAGACAACATACTTGGAAAAATGATCGACCACGACCATGATCCCATTATACCCCTGTACTTGCGGCAACTGAGTGATGAAGTCCATCGGGACACTCATCCATGGTCTCTTAGGAAACGGTAAAGGATACAATAGACCTCCTTGCCTCTGAGTATCCAATTTTTCCTACTAACAAATGATGCACGTATGTACATACTCCTCCACATCCTCTCTCATCATTTCCCAAAATAACCCTCTCTCCAATAATGCCAAGGAACGACGTTGCCCTGGGTGGCTAGCCCATGGAGAATCGTGGCATTCCTTCAAAAGGTGCCTCCTAAGCCTAGATGACTTTGGAACATAGAGTCAGTTTCCAAAGAGCAAGAATCCATCTCAGAGAAAAAACTTCCGTGTATTCCCCTCCTTTATCTGCTTCACTATATTATCTGCCTGAGTATCAGTCTCAATGCTTTCCTTAAGCTTATTCTACATCTCTTCTATAATCTGTACTCAACTCCTACTTCGTGTTGCCCGGTATTCCTCCTCCTCCAATGCTACTAGTTATCCCTTCCTGCTAAGGGCATCCACCACCTTATTGAGTCTACCAGGTTGGTACTCAATAGTCATGTCGACCTCTGCCAAGAAGTCCTACCAGCAAGCCTGCTTCGCTGACAACTTTAGTTGTGATGCAAAATAACTTGCTACAACATTGTCAATCTTGACAACAAAAGGTTTCCCAATCAAGTAATGCATCCATACCTATAAACAGTGGATGATCGTAGTCATCTCCTTCTCATTGACCGGATAACTCCATTCTCTATCCTGCAACTTCTGACTATCATATGCCACCAGATGTCCATCCTGCATAAGAACCCCTCTTATGGAAAAATCTGAAGCATCTATGTGTACCTCAAACAGTCGCTCGAAGTCCAGCAACTTCAGTATCGATGCTAAAACCATCCTCTTCTTCAAATCATCAAATGTCGTCTGACATTTATTCGTCCAACTCCATCGCTTGTCCTTCTTCAGAAGGTCTGTCAGTGATGATGTTACTTTGGAATACCCCTCTACAAACTTCTGTTGGTAGTTGGTCATGCCCAAAAACACCCTCATATCATTGTCATTCTTCGGTTCAACCCAATCCTCAATCGCTTTCACCCTATTCAGCTCCATCGGTATGTACCCTTCACCCACAATGTGTCCAAGGAAATGGAATCTCGGTCTCGGAAAACACACACTTTGACTTCTTCAAGTATAGCTAACTCTTCTTCAGCACCTCAAACACCAACGCCAAGTGCTTCTTATTATCCTCCATGTTATCACTGTACAGCATGATGTCATCCAAGTACACTACTACAAACGAATCCAAGTATGGACGCAGTACATCATTCATCAAAGTGAAAAACGTAGCAGGAGCATTACACAACCCGAATGGGATAATAAGGAATTCAAAGCTTCCATACCTTGTCACTATCACGGTCTTCCTCTCATATCCTTCTGCTACCCACACCTGATAATACCCGTGCCTCAAATCTAGCTTGGAAAACACTCAGGCTTTCGCAAACTTATTGAAGCAATCTACAACTAATGGCAAAGGATACTTGTTCTTTATCATCTGCTTGTTGAGAGCATGATAATCACAGCACATATATAGCTCATTCGTATCTTTCTTCCATTGGAACAATACTAGAGCTCCATAGGTGGACCTTGAAGACCGAATGAAACCTGCATCAGTGAACTCCTTCAATTGTCATTTCAACTCCTCCAACTCAAGTCCTGACAACCGATAAGGAGCTTTAGCCAGAGGTTGCTTCCCTGGCTCAAGCTCGATGCTATGGTCCACCATAAGCCTTGGTGGAAGTTTCTTTGGTAGCTCATTGGGCATCAAATCTGCATACTTGACCAACACCTCAGAAATCTCAGCTAGAACAGGCGTTCCCACTCCATCATCGCTATCGACTTCCATGATAACAGCTGCATATGTCTCCACGTCTGACTCCCTCATAGCCTTCTCCAATCTCAGTGTAGAAACATGTTGCACCTTGACTTCCTTTTCTTATGAGTAGGCAAAGTCCAAGTTTGTGATTCTCCAATCAGCACAACCTCATCGCAGAAGGGGACAATAACTGCTCTATTGCCCTTCAAGAAATATTGCCCCAGTATCATGTCAAAATCATTCATTTCCATCACCGTGAAGTCCAACCAACCTTGCTAGTCTTTAATTTGCACTGGCACTTCATGTGCCAAACCCACCACTCTAGCTCTTGAGTTCATTGCCTTGACTTCCACATTTAATGGGAAAATCTTCAGTCCAACTTCTTTTGCTAGCCGTGTCACCATGAAGTTATGTGTGACCCCCTGTCTCCACAAGTGCTTGAATGGTCTTGCCATGAACCACCAAGTCTACGAAACCCAAATTATGAATCCATGATTTCATCTCCATAACTTTAGACTGCATACATACCTAGTCTCTACAATTCGCTCTAATACCACTTGTCACACCCCCAATTCTTTTTTCATGAATTTCCCAACGTGTGGCATCGACCAAAAACTTAACCTTTTCATTTGTTAAAATGTTTCCTGAACTACACCTAACTCTCACTTCATTAACCATATTAAACATTTAATGTGCGAAATAACATCAAATTAACATTCACCAGTAGAAGACACTTTAATATATGCAAGTGAGATTTATATCATAAAATTATTTTTACATTCACCGGGAGGAAAATCTCAACCAACGCTTTACAAATTTTCCACCATTCAGCTGTCGTGCAACTCAACCTCCGGCCGCTATACCGCTCAACCTCACTTTAACACCCTTCGTTCACACCTTGGTTGCTTCCTACGTTTCCTCTGCCCACGCCCTCCGCTTCACCGTTTCAACCTTCTATCGTGTCAACCTTTGTTCAGCAGGTGCTCTCTCCACGAGTCACCCCAACTACACCTTTGCATGATTGTTCAACCGGGGGGTGCCCTTTGGCTTCCCTATCACAATCCACACACGGTTCCACACCTGGTAGGCATGCACACCTCGTGTTGCCCTACTCGGGGTCATTCCATCGAAACTTGCATTCTGATTTACTGCCTGTCGTGTGGGCGCATCTCGCCTCCAAAGTAACTGCACCGCAGAGCTTTCCTTATGAGATGCTTGCACTTCACTTGTTCATTCCATGCTCTATCTCCACCGATATATACAAGTGTTAACCCATTCGGGTGGGGGCTTTAGCCATGGGCCAAGCTGACCCACCGTCCATGTTTTTCACCATCGGATCGAGGTAGGAGCACCTGCACCCGGGGCAGCCCACCCGCTTATAAACATGTGGTTCAACACTTAGTCATATTTCTGTTTCAACTTCACGTTTTCCTCTCGCCCGCTCATCGAGTCGCCTCCCAGCTCACTGTCACCCAATGAGTCGCCCTTCACTCGCCTTTCATTTCCTTTGGTTAAACGCACCCAATGGGCATGCCCATGCCACCCGAACATCGCAATAACCCATGGGCATTACAGCGTCTGTCTTGTGAGAAAGAGCTCGAGGGAGGCTTGGACCTGAAGGCAAGTCTCATGGTTGCGAGGATAAATATGTAAGATGAAGTGGTGACTGAGACTTGGACCTAAAAGCAAGTCTCATAATTACGAGGATAAATATGTAATATGAAGTGGTGACTTCGAAAGTATAAATATGTAATATGAAGTGGTGACCTCGAAAGTTAACTGACGTAAATCTATATCCATGTAATTACTGGATGCATTGTATTTAATTTAAACTATAAATTGTACATATAGTAACTCTTAAAATTAGTTAACTAGATGGCCTGAGGTCACTAATCTGAACTATGATAATATAGAAATGCACAAGTAAAAAATGATAATATAGTAATGCACAAGTAAAATAACATGGATAAACCCTAAGTATAAAAGAAGAAAAACCTTAGAGATTTTAACATACAAAAACACAGTATTGTGAAATTAACAGAAAGAGAAATAAACTATAAATTGTACATATAGTAACTCTTAAAATTAGTTAACTAGATGGCCTGAGGTCACTAATCTGAACTATGATAATATAGAAATGCACAAGTAAAAAACGATAATATAGTAATGCACAAGTAAAATAACATGGATAAACCCTATGTATAAAAGAAGAAAAACCTTAGAGATTTTAACATACAAAAACACAGTATTGTGAAATTAACAGAAAGAGAAATATTTCACTATATATACAAAACTACAATTTTTACAAAAGAAAAATAAACTGATTTGCCAGAGTAAAAATGTCATTTCTCGAAATTAATATTTTGACAAAAGGAAAACATTATAACTAGATACAGATAGCTATCACAGTAAAGAAGATGACATTTCTGGAAAATAAATATATTAACAAAAGACTACATTATAACCAGATACATAAAGCTATTATAGTAAAGGTGTCATTTCTAGAAATAAATACGTTGACAAAAGAAAACAAGTAAGAGGTGAGAATTATAGCCATAATATTACAAATATACTCAACTAAAAACCAAACGACCAACTCGAAAATTATATTTACCCATATTATCAGTCCACGATGGGTCACCTACGACTGAATAGGGAATAGGGCAATGTTTTCCATAAATTAACCATAACCTCGGAGGAGCAGAATCTCCGGACCGAGATTACCCCGTTAAGGGGATATCACAGATTTTAACGTTACATACAATGTTAAATTTTAATGGGTGGTCTCCATTGAAAACTGGATATATGCCAATGGTTTGATTGTACACCACATGCTTTACTTTGAAGAAGTGGCTTCAATGCATGTCATAGTTTTGTTTCAGAGATGTTGCAGCACTTCTTAAAAGTACCTGCCAACCCTGTGAGGAAAAGGATAACATATTTTCACACAACCGAAGTGAATATAATTGTAGAAGAATTCGAGATAATCACAGTGCTAATGAATTTTGTTAATTAATAGAGAATTAGTAGCATTTACAAATACTTTCAACGTGTCAACCCCTCAAGGTTTCCCTTTTACTGAAGAAGCAACACGAACGATTCTTGTATCCCATACTTCTATCGTAAACCACTCTGAGATTGTGTGAAGTGCGAAGTCCAAGTGATGACAAAGTTAAAAATTAATCAAAAAATAGTAGTTACATATAGATTCAACGAACTATCAAATTCATTTGAAAAACATGATCTCGGAAAATAGCTAATCCAGAGGTCCAAAAGAATCTATTGAAACCCCAAACTGCAAAAGTACAAGAAATAATAAGGTTAAAAATTAATTAAAAATTAGCAGTAGAAGGAAATATAAAATCAAATAACGAATAAGTCAGGTGAACAACACCACAACCTAAAATAGTGAATTGAAGGTAAAGAACGAGCTATCATTGATCACTTTCCCTACGAATGAACAACTAAATCTGCGCAATTCGAGCCACCGAAAATAGTTGTCACATATCTACCAGTACTTTCACTGACCTCTGAAGGAATGAAAGACAAAGGGCGTGCCACAAGTGAAGGACAAACAGTGACCAAGAAATTATCCCTCCCGATGAAAAAATATGCACAGCAGGCACAATAGGAAAATGAAACGTCAGGCCACTATCAGGAGGCTACCAAAACAAGCAAGAAATCACACCATACCAAAATCAAGAAAGGAGATTCGATAGGGAAAATCTCAAATGAGAAAACTAAAACAAGCACTGTCTCTCCTTATTAATGAAGAAGGGAAATTCTTAAGAATATTTTCTCTCATTAGGATCTAGAATTTCACGCCCACTGTCAGAAATGAGCAGGTCTATAGGATTAGGAAGATATGCAAAGAAACGATGTCCAGAGGACTTGGTTAAATATTAGGGACTATAAGCACTCAAGCATTCGTTCTCAAAATTGAGCTGAATATAGGAAAAATTATATCAATTACTTCAAATTCAACTAAACAACATTGTTTTTAAATAACTAAAATGAAGGTATTAAAGAATATTTATGGGATAATTTTCTAATGCAATATACACACTTGCACATTTAAAGACACCAAGCATACTTTTGAGAAAAAGACATGAAAATACCTCAAACAAATTTTGGTAGAGTATTTTCCTAAAAATCGAATAAAAACCACATGACAACACAGTAGTGAGCACGATTGATAACCAACCTTAATTATAACAACAAAGTCAAATACGTTACTAAACAAAAGTAATTAAAGACGCAATGGAAGATCTTACATAGCAAGCAAAGTATTAAAATGATGGAAAATGAAGCCCAATCCTATCCATTCGCGAAAATGATATACAATTTAAGACCAGGAAATTGAAAACACCTTTACAAAACACAAACTATCCTTAGGACCAAAGCCCAATATTCAAGACAAAGTAAAATACAAACGACATTACGTTAAAATACAAAGACAAATTACAAATAATAAAAAAAATCCTAAGATCTTATACAAAAACAGGAAATGAAAGAAAACGTTGAAGAAATTTATTTAAGATTTTATATATTACCTAATGTTTTGTAGATTCCAAATTATACTAAGTGTGAGGAACCTTTTCTAGAAGCATCTAGAGGGGATGGAGTTTCTTTTACTTGCTCTATACAACCATTTTCTTGCACAACACTCCTTTCTGATATGCATTAGAAAGACATTTCATTTAATATCAGATGATAACTATTTAATTGACAAATGTGAAATCAAAAATACATGTATTATCTCTACAAGTGTGTTGGTAAGATGTTCCAAATAAGATATCATGAATAGTATATCATGTTTAGTTAGTATCTGATATTTAAGTTAAAAATATAAAAAGTAACATGACAATTGTAACCACTAGTTTTAGTTATATTGTATGTAGGAGCATTGACTAGGTGTTTATTATGATTTTTTAGCAAACACATTTCCAATGAATTTTTAATTACTTTTCAGGGGAGCTGATTACAAAAGGATTTGTTCTCCAGGTTGTACCGTGGTCATTCTAGTAGCTTCATGATGTGAGGAATTTTATCTACAAACTAATTTTGATCATAGGTGAAAAATGTGTAGCACTATTGTGAGGTAAGTTGTGCATCATTCATTTTGTATGTGAGTACTTATAACATTTATATAATATATGTTACATATCTGTGGCGATTAGGCTCGTTGTTCAATAAGTGGATAAAATGAGTGCTAAAACATTTATACAATATACGTTAGTGTCATGTAGTTGTTAGGAATAAATTGTGTATTGTGCTATGAAATTATAACCTATTTTTCTTTTCTTATTTCTATATATATGATCTAATTCATATCTTCAAAATAGTGAAGATGAACACAAATAGAAAAGATATAATTAAATACAATGATAACTTTTCTCAAAGGTGTGTTTCTATGATTGTCATTTGATTATTATGTCTTACAACTCTCTATGTTTTTTGCTATATTTTTTGTACTACAACTAAAAATGACGGTTTTTCAATTTTCAGGAAACATGTAATACTTAGAGATTCAAATCAAGGAGAACAACTAGAAGAAAAAAAGATACTTTGAATATTTCTAAAATACATTTGTGCATTTGTATATTAGTTGATTTTCAATTTAATATATGTAATAGGAACTTTGAATATAAAATTTGTTTAATAGTTTACCTATATTCGATATTCGGTTCTGTCTTCATGACCAAATTCTTACTTAGTATCAATTATAATGTCCTTTTATGTAGTAATTTTAGTGTAGTATTTGTGAACAGGAAAAACATATTTGATTTGGAACCGCTCTCAAATAAATATACTATCAATGATGTGAAAATAGACATGGACGAAGTAGTAGAGAAGGAAATGAGCACAATTGTAGAACAAGAGATCACAAGAGACACAACAAAATCTGCAAAAAATATAAAGAAATAGAGAGAAAGAGGTAGTTTTGTTTAAGTTTAGCTAATTGTAAAACATATATGTTTTTGATTTTCTTGAATGAATTTCAATTCAATGCTCGTGACTAGGAAAAAATAGATCGAGTCTATGCCATTATTCATGGAATATATCAGTAGCAATATAATAGGAATAGTTTTCCATGGCATTATTCTAGTTACATAATTAACTTTTTTGGAAAAAGAAAATAAGACAAAAAATATTGTTTGTGGATATTTGAAAGAAAAGAAGGCCAAAATGACAATAGCATTTCTTGTTCCAAAATAATTTATCAAACATGATGAGGCAAAATTTATTGCAAACACTAGTGTTTGTATTAGAAAATTTGAAATAATTCCCAAGCACAAATATGATACTAATGACTATGAGAAAAATATTATAAATAAGTTTATCATTGTAGAAAACATTCATCCTATTTCTGGAGAGTATAAACTTTTCCCAAATATCATGATTTCAAATATGTTCCATAGTGAGGATGTGTTTCTAGTTGGCACAATTGGTGCCATTGCAATTTCAGCAACATACACAAGGATGCAATGTGTACTAGAAATCAAAGAAGGCAATGCTTATTGTCCATCTGTTATGTGGTTTACAGGTATTTATATACAAATATTGCATATGTGACAGGTTCAGGTGCATGAAAAACGTCTTCCAACATATGTTTTAATTCATAAACAATTGCATTAAGACTTTTTTTGCTCAGATTGCCAAACAATATAGTTTACAAACAAGAAAAAGTTTTTCAAACTTCAAAATCCATGCTCATATGTTCATTGAAAATATAAAATGAGGTGGAAATCCTGAGAAATATTCCTTCATCAGTGAGTGGAGTATGCATGGTAATATATATATAAAAAGAAAAATACAAAAACATTTTATTTCAAGTTGCTAAGTCTCATATTTTTATATCAATTTTGCAATGCTTGCAAGGACTATTGATGGTTACTAGTGCATATACAAATCCCTTTGAGACCGTATGTGTGAAATGGGGTAGTATACTTATAACTTCTAGAACTATGGATGAAACTATGTGTTAGGTCCCTAGAGTACTGGTGCAGCCCCTATATTGTTATTTTGTGCTCCATAGAAGCCCACTATTATTATTATTGTGCCCTTACATTATTATTTCTATGTTGGACCTAAATATATTTTCACCCTTTACACTCCTATATATTCCAAGGAGGTTGTGTCATTTGAATCATCGAAGAATTTTTTATTTATGTGATGTACAAGGAGGTTTCCCTCTAGAAGTGGATTATTATCTAGTCATTGATCTATCTTTTGTTATGTTTATGTATTATTTTTTATTTGGATACATAAAATATAGCATGAGAGCTCTTGATCTTAAGTTTTTATGTTTCAAACAAATCATCATGGAATTTTTTCTATAACTTTTTTCTATGAAGCTTAAGGATGCAATCAGATACTATGTGAAAGCGAAATATTGAATAACGTCTAGCTACAATTGCATATTGTGGTTCTCTATATTTTCAGAGATATGGTCCAAGGAAGTTTAGGCTTATGCATGATCAAGAATTCAATATCAAACAAATGTTTCAGAGAAAATCATCATAACTTTCTCATTGACCATTGGATTTGAATTTCATAAAAGGTTACTTAAAGTGCATAGAAAGTAGATTCATGGGTGTGTTTTTCAATATTTAATGTTAAAACAATGACACATGGCATCTAGTACAAGTTCAATCTACTAAACTAGTCGATAATTAGGCCATCATGGGCGAATTAGCATAGATTTATCTTGAAGAATCCAATATCAGTCTAATTTGTGGGTCTCAAAAGCAGGCATAGAGAGATACCATAGGTTTCAATTACATACCTTGAAAGGAAAAAAATCATACATATACAACATTTTCAAGGTTATCCTTATCAACAAGCTGAAAATGAAGCTCTAAAAGGTGTGTATTTTTCAATTTTCATAGATTTTGTTTGAAAAAATAGTTTGAACTGATTCAAACAGAATAGTGAAGCATTGATACCATTAGTTGGTCCCAAAATTCCTCCAAAACAAAAAAAATTGTACGTCCATTAATCCATTAGGAAGCTCTCCTTTGTCGCATGAAAAAGAGGAAGAAATGGAACATGATATATCAAAAGTGCAAGAACAAGTGAGACAATTGTCACTCTCATAAAGAGAAACCAAAAATGAATTCAGAGCAATGTAATATCCCCATTTTGAATATGTACATTCAAAGTAATAATTTAATAATATTGTTAGTGTCAGTGTCTTCACACTGTCATCAATGATCAAAATCTTCTCTTTTGCATTTCATTGTAGGAGTCTCATTCTGATGAGGTTGCATTTCGTTAGGTCATGGAACCAGTAATGGTAGGGTTTCACTCAGTTTTTCCATCATGGTATGAACTTGATAATCTACTTCCATACTTTTCAGTCTTGATTCATGTTCATTTTTTAGTTCATTCCATCAATTACATAGGGTTTGGTCTCATTAGGTTTTAGGGTCCCACCGTGGTCAAAATTTGATGATTACATGCCAATAATGATCAGCAAGGACATGAGGTGGCCAATAATAACTGTTTATCCTAAGCATCTAATGATTTTTCCAAGCACCTTCCACTCTAAAAAATCAAGTCATTATGAGCACCAATTCACCTGCAAAAGAAAAAGAGAAACAAACACTAAAACCCTAAATTCCTCTCCCACTGAGCTAGGGTTGCCTATGGGATCAGAGATATCTGAGAAGAGGAGGCATAAGGAATATTAGAAGGTATGAGGCCATTTCATATCATCAAACATCAGGTCTTCATCATTTGTCGAGAAGTCATTCCAAGGAACAAGCCATTCACCACACATAAGGGACGATTTTTCTTCAAATGATGTTTTTGAGAAATAGAAGATGAATTTGACAAAAGTGAGAGATTTTTTTGTCCATCATTGACCCAAGAAGAAAAAACTCTTTCAGTTCTTACACTGGTTTCATGGTTTGGGAGAAATGTTGAAAACATCATTTGCCTCAGGAGCGTTGCTGCACCTCTGGAGTGACCTTGGTAAAATCAATTATTCGCCTAGATGGATTGACCAAATAACTTTCTGTATGAGTAAATGGATACATAGACACAAATATATTTCCAATGAGCTATCATGAGCTCAATTTTGAGTTGAGGAATACCTTCAAAAGTTGACTGCAACAACACTTTGCATTTAGGCAGCCTCATTCTACACATTTTGACAAGTCTTGGGAAATCGGACTTTTGACAGGGAAAATGAACTCAAAATTGAAACATTCAAGATGTTTTTGAAAGTAGGCTCAACAAGATTTCCAACAAGCTATCACACACCCAATTTGGACATCAGGAAGGCCTTCAAAGGTGTCCTGTAACATGGCACTAAGCACCTGGCAAGGTTTTCCTTTGTTAATTTGCACTAGCGCTACGCACTTGGCAGGCGCTATGCCCCTGGTATCCAAGCCCCAAAACGCTCCAAAATCACTCAATTTTATTCAAATATCTGAATTTACCTCTTGTCAAGTAAGTAAATCAATCCTTCTTGTCGAAAATGGTTTTGCATCAAGTTTTGGTGATGTTTTCACTCATAAAGTTAAAACCCTAGTTTTGACTCAAAACTGTCCCATAAAATTCACAAACTGTCTCATAAATTTAAAATCTCACTCATTTATTGTTATCCAATCTCATCCATTTGTTGTTCCCTAAAGCCCATTCCCTCATATAAATTCCCTAAACCCCATTCCCTCATATATTTTCCCCAAATCCCATTCCCACATATAAATTTCCCAAACCCTATTCACATCCCTAAAACCTGTCCATACATACATTTCCACACCCCCTCCCCATACACTTTGCCCATTCCATTCCTTCATCCTATTCCATACTATTATCCACAAACCATTCATATATAATCACATTTTTCAAAACCAGGGGAAAACAATGCAAAGAGACAATGAATATGACTATGAGGAAGAGACACTCAATGATAGTTCCATGGAGAGACATAAGCAGCAAAGCAAAGGCAAAGAGAAGATGCATGAGGCTAATATAGATGATGAACAATAAAGAGAACAAACATTTGGAGGATAAGCAAAGCCTAATGGAGCTTGAAATGTTGAAACTAAAGAGGCAAAATAACAAAGAGGACCATGTCAATTTGGCTTCCATTGAGCAAGAGATTGAACATGACCGGTTAACCTGGCTTGAGAGGGTCAACATGCATCTTGAGGGACTGATCAACAAGGAAAATAGGGACAATAGAATTCTCTGGCACATGTCATATCATTATATGACTCGAAAAATAAATTTGCAATATGAGAATCAAGAAGCTTAAGGCTAGGTTGAGGAGGGCCTTAAGGAGCAAGAAAGAGCAAGACAGGTTGAAAATCTTGGCTGAAGCCTCACTAGCCCACTAAATAAACTAATGGTGGTCCCTTGTGCCAAATTTGGGCAAATTTTGATAAATTTTGGTCATTTTGAAATTTTGAAATAGTAAACACAAAAAATTGCCCTAGGTGCGTAGTGCCACGGGCGCTACGCTTTTCACTGGAGGACTTTTTGAAGAAATGGCTTACATATCTGGATTCAGCATGATGAGAACATAAAACCCAAAATATCTCAGTAATTTTGGAGCAAAACATGGTCACGAAAAGGTCAAAAAACTATCAAACAATGACCTCTCTGCCTCTTTTTGGACACACAGAAGCAGCCTTGGGAGATTTCACTTTTGAGGGGGCAAATGACATCCAAATTGAAAAGTCAAGCTGTTCCAGAAACTAGACAGGAAGAAATTTCCAATGAGCTATCTTGGGTTCAATTTTGCTAAGGGGGAGGCCTCCAAACGTGGTTGTGAAGCGGCTCTATGCACCTGGCTAGTGGCGCTACGCATAGAGTCAATTTGCCCAAAAATCCAGTTTTTGCCTAGTTTCTCTGCAAGCTTACTTTCTCTCTCTTCATGGATGAATTTATGTTTGTAATTAATTCTATGGTATATAAATTAGAAATGATCTCAGGGGGTCGATTCATCAGTTTGAGTTGGTTTGGGGGTCAATGAATCAGTTCCATGCTTATAGAGGCAAGTTGTTCCACTGCCTATTTTCCTGTTCCTTGTTTGGAAATGGTTGTAACAGTTCCTTACAAGGGTCTAATCCAACAAGGGTCGGATCCACAAAACAATCTGTGTAGCTTCTTTGTACATTTGATGTCTTTATCTCATTGAATATATCGCAGCCCAGATGGATGGAACTAGATCTAGGGTCTTCAAACCCATTTGATCTTCGCCCGATGTACAAGTCAATCCATGTGAAAAGTTGTTCTGAAGTCGAACATGGAAAGACATTACCTGATTACCAGCCAATAATGTGAGTTGTTAACAGATGCGAGAGGAATCACCGATAATGATAATGACCATCAAGGTACTACAGTACAATTCACATGGTGTGAATATATGATCCGATGTCGAGCACCATGCAAAATCTTTTGGTCGAAGGCCATTGTTGTCAACCTGTCGCGGGAAGTGAGAAACTTGCCATTGAGGCATGCAAACTTCAAAGCGCTGAAAGGGGTGTTTCTAAGTCAACTTCTTGGATAATGAGTTGATGTCGAAAAGAAGTAACCCACCGTAGGAGGGCCTTAATGTATCCCATATCTACGACGAAAAATGATGCAAATGATTTCTGGAGGTGAAAATGATCTAATGACACAAGGTTCAGGAATGGTGGTCATGAAAAATGAAGGTTGAAGGTATTGCAGTGGATGAGGTATTAACTAGATTGTGGTTTCTCAACTAAATGACTTCTCTTGAACATATTGGCAACACTAAGATGGATTGGTAGCGTTAATGCCAATAGATGGATGGTGTGGAAGACCAATGGTGAGATGACTGGTGAATGGAACAACCCAACTCGACTCAGTCATGGTGATGGAGTGAAAGTGTCATGTTCAAGAGCGACCTGCTACCATAAAGTTTTCAAGCTTTCTTCCCTTTTTCCCCAGTCATTGCTGACCAGTACCTCTTTATTTTTATCAAGATTAAGGAGGATAGCATATTCTTGTTCTATAATTTTCCCTTTGGGCAAACCTGTCGCTATGTTTTAATGAGTCTAGCGACAGTGAAACTAGGTCTTGTCTAGAATGGACAAGTTTGTCGCTATTGTTTTAATGAGTTTCATGACAAGGATAACTCAATCTTTTTCATGTTTAGAGAGTTTGAAAAAGGAAAAAAAGAAAACTCTGTCTCGTCTAGAATGGAAGAGTTTTTTGCTATTTTTTTAACAAGTTTAATGACAAGGATAACTCAGTCCTTTTCATGTTTAGAGAGTTTGAAAAGGGATGAAAAGGAAACTCCAAAAGTTATTTTTCATAGAATAATCCCTTAAGTCTGAAAAAGGATAAAATAATATGAAAGGGATAGTTTTTCAGGTGGAACTTTTGGGGAATGATGTAATCAGTTGACCATGTTCTTTTAGGGTATGAAACAACTCTTTTAGGGGTCAAAGAGCTCTAGTTTATCGACATATAAGATTGGGGTTGAAGTGCCCAAATGTGTCTATAACAGTTGCCCCCTAAAGCATGAAGCCGTAAATCTTTGATGTCGGGTGAAATGCTTTATCATGAGGATCCTAGGTTTCGAACTGGAAGGTGACCTATATAAGATACAATACAATACATCATCATAATATAATTTTCATGATCTAGCTGAGGCGAGCATTCCCATGCTCAGCTTTATAAATTCATTTCATGTACATAGATCATATAGTCATCCGCATATGCAGACTGGTGATCCTTCAGATGTAGATTCATCATCCTTGGCTTGTATGACCATCTATGCAGCATCTTTGTACATTTGATGTCTTTATCTCCCTAAATATATCACAGCCCGAATGGATGGAAGTAGATCCAGGGTCTTCAAACTCGTTCAATCTTCGCCCGATGTACAAGTCAATCCATGTGAAAAGTTGTTCTGAAGTCGAACATGGAAAGACATCACCTGATTACCAGCCAATAATGTGAGTTGTTAACAGACGCAAGAGGAATCACCGATAATGATAATGACCCTCAAGGTACTACAATACAATTCAAGTTGTGTGAATATATGATCTGATGTTGAACACCACACAAAATATTTCGGTCGAAGGCCATTGATGTTAACCTGTCGCCGGAAGTGAGAAACTTGCCATTGAGGCATGCAAGCTTCAAAGCACTGAAAGGGGTGTTTCGAATTCAACTTCTTCGATAATGAGCTGATGTCGACAAGAAGTGACCCATCATAGTAGGACCTTAATCTATCCCACATCTATGACACAAAACGACACAAATGATTTATGGAGGTGAAAACAATCTGACGACACAAGGTTCAGGAATGGTGGTCATGAAAAATGAAGGTTGAAGGTATTGCAGTGGATGAGGCATTAACTGGATTGTGGTTTCTCAACTGAATGACTTTTATTGAACATATCGGCGACACTGAGATGGATTGGTAGCATTAATCCCAACAGATGGATGGTGTGGAAGACCAATGGTGAGATGACTGGTGAACGGAATAACCCTACCCGACTCAATCATGGTGATGGAGTGAAAGTGTCATGTTCAAGAGTGACTTGCTACCATAAAGTTTTCAAGTTTTCTTCCCTTTTTCCCGAGTCATTGCTGACCAGTTCCTCTTTATTTTTGACAAGCTTGAGGAGGATAACATATGCTTGTTCTATAATTTGCCCTTTGGGCAAACCTGTTGCTATGTTTTAATGAGTCTAGCGACAGTGAAACTCGATCTTGTCTAGAATGGACAAGTTTGTCGCTATTGCTTTAATGAGTTTAAAGACAAGGATAACTCAGTCTTTTTCATGTTTAGAGAGTTTGAAAAATGACAAAAAGGAAACTCTGTCTCGTCTAGAATCAACGAGTTTGTCGCTATTGTTTTAACGAGTTTAACAACAAGGATAACTCGGTCCATTTCATGTTTAGAGAGTTTGAAATGGGATGAAAAGGAAACTCCAGAAGTTCTTTTTCGTAGAATAATCCCTTAAGTCCAAAAAAGGATAAAATAATACAAAAGGGATGACTTTTCTAATCACTTTAATGAGTTGAAAAAGACAAGCGCTCGAACTGTTTCGTGAGATTATCCCTCCGGTCCAAAAAAGATTAAAATGTACAGGAGGGATGGCACTTTGAATCGCTTTAACGAGCTATAAAGGCCAATTTATCGACAATATTTTCATATTTAATGAGTCTGAAAATGGTTTAAAGGAGATTCATTTTTGAGGAATGAGTGGTGTCTAGGGTAGAAACTGGTTCTGGGTAAGCTTGAAACTTCTCAAAACATGGTCGTTTCTGGGAAGAGGTTGGCTAATAAGACCACTCGTCACAGTCATTCCTAAAAAAGGGTAAACAACCAAGGGGAATCATATTGATCGGCCAAAGAGATGGAGGTGATGAGAGGTACACAACCAAGGCTCAAAAGGCTGATAGAATGACCACAAAGGTTAATTACCGAAGGTGGGTTCATTTTTCAACGAGATTGAACTATGGGGGAACTGTGCTCGGTTTTTGGTTTCATGTTTTTACAAGCTTGAAACGAACAAACTATGCTTGGAAAAACGGAGGTGCATGCCTCCAGCATGACGAGAAAAGAGAGTCTCTTGTAACTAGATGGAAGTCACTATGGTGAAGCAGGACAACTTCGTCTAGAATAGACAAAGGTGAATGGTGTGACAGATCGGTATGACAGACTAATCACATAACCTATAGGGAAACACAACTTTACAACTAGGTGCATGCCCCCCAAAGCTTCATTACATTCACCAGATTACTCCTGGCTATCAGGTGGATGTAGTGAAGGTTCTTTTATGAGATCAAGTGAAAGTCTCAACTGGGATTTTACGAGATCTAATCAGAGACTCGACTTGGAACTTTTCTCCAGGGGTCTTTGTTTTATTTTTTAATGAGCTTGACACAAGACAAGGAAATCTGCTCAGATTCCTTGTTTCATTTTTTAACGAGCTTGACACAAGACAAGTAACTATGCTTGAAGACCCTTGGTTTCAATTTTTTTTAACAAGGTTGACACAAGAGAAGGAACTATCCTCGACCTCCTTCGATCACGACTCATAAGTGGTCATAAAGGAAAGATCTGGTTCTAATGCCCCCAATACATAATGTACAACATCACTGAATTGATTGTCAGTCGATGTAGGTATGGAACAGGTTGCCACATAATTAACCCGTGGTGGGGATGATACCATTGGTATAAATGGACCATTTAGGAATGATGGTTGACTAGGAGCTATATTTGGACTGGGAAATGAAAGCTGGTGAACAGTGACAATTTTGCCTTCATGCAGGAAACAAATCACTCAAAAGAGTGTTGAAACAATAGCTCCCATGTGATAAATATAGTCACGCCCAAGAAGTAAATTGTAATCTAAAGATCCTGGGACTACCATCACATTCAGATAAATGATTTTTCCTCCCAAAGTGATAGGTACCTGAGGAAGGATCCCTAACGGTCGACTGGATCCTTTGTTAAAGCCCAACAAATTTTGTGTAACAGGCATAAGTGGTGGTGAACCGAGCACTTGCCAATCAATTGAGGAAAGGATACTCACTGATGCACCTTCATCTATAAAAGTGCTAGATACAATCATTTTACAAACTTGTACTATGATCTGAAAAGGCACATTAGAAGGAAGGCGGGATCCTGCCATTTGATTCCAATCAGAGGAAGTGACTAGACTACTTGGAGGGGGTACTGTAGAAACAGGAGAATTAACCCCTTGAGTTACGAGAACTGCAGGATTTTCCTCCTGTCTTGAATGAACAGGTGGACTACCCCCAAGTTCATTTGAATCTGAGAAAACAAAAAGAACCTGAGTGGTATCATTTTCACTCTCTTCAGGAAAGGTACGATTAGCTGAAGGTGAAATCGGGTCAACCATTAATTTGACCTGTTGATTTTGGTCAGGCATACACTCATAGGATTCACTTTTAGAGAGAGTGGATTCGACTGACGATTGATTTAAGTTAGTCAGTTCATCACCTAGTGAAGGATTCAAGGAGAGTTTCCTTTAACTAGATGGAAGTCACTGCGGTGAAGCAGGACAATTATCCAACACTATTTTGGCCTCATCCAAATAGGGACAAAGGTGAAAGTGGTGATTACCTTCACATAACCTACATGGAATCTTGACTTTTCCCTTTTGTCCATGAACTTTACTCTCACTAGTTGATGGTGTACTATCAACATGATCACCAGAGGTTGATGACACCGGATGGTGCGAACGGGGAGACCATTCTCTCAAGATCTGAGGAAAGCAAGGACAATCTCAATGAAAATGGTCTCCTCTACAAATTATTCAAGGAAATTTGGGTTTGGGAGCTTTAATGAGCGGATTTTCACCAGATGATTCATTGTTGCCCCCTTGTTGAATTGGCTTCTTCTTCCTCTCCTTTCCTTTCTTCTTCTTCTCAGCCACCTGGTTACTAGCATCACTACTTTCACCAAGCGAAGAGGAAGAAGGGGAGGGAGAAACAAACGAAGAAGAAGGTGAAGGGTCAAATTCAGTACCAATTGGAGGTTGATTTGATAGCGGAGGAATGACGACATTTTAAACCACAGAGGTTGAGAATATCCATACTGGCAGGCCAATGGTAATTCCCGGAAGGGACAATGTGACCATATACGGAGCACCAATATTTCCCCAAGAGGAAAAAGGACTAGGATTCCCTTCAAAAGGGATTCCTTGACTAGTGGATCCCTGATTTGTCTCCATATATCTCAACCTAGATCAACTAAGGAACAGAGATGTTATTTTGAATTCAATTAATTTTAATGATGCTTTGACACAACTTTTCTTTTTCAGTTTTTAAGAGTCGAGAAAAAGCTAAAGATGACTCTAGTCTCCTTTGATTTTTAATGAACCTGAAGTGACAAGTGCTTAGATGGACCTTTTTTAAAGAGTTGTGAAAAGGAACGAAAGTGACTACTCTAGAAAATCTAGACAAAGGGATTACCAAACCAATCACAAAACTACAATATACACCTTGGTGATAAATTAAAGAGAAATTACCAAGGACTTATGTACAGCAGCCAATCTTCCCGAATGTTGTGTTCAGTGCATTGCGATTAATAAGGCAGCAGACACGGCTTCCTATGGATAAAGGATATAAGCCTATTGTGGTCTCCCAATATATACGTGAAAGTACAGGGAGCACAAGTCTGTGCTAGCACTTGTCGTATCAAGGAGGAGGAATCACCCAACCTTCGATAAAAACGATAGTTACTATTTTTTACAATGTCGAAACACGTCTCTAGCCTAGACCTCTAGATGTGTTGCGTTAAGTTCCAAAGCATTGTTAGGTTCATTGAAATTTATTTTAAAGTTGATCTTGTTTAAAGTTTTCCTTTCAATGGTTCACTACGTGATGTTGATTTGAATTTCCTAAAATGCAATCTACAATGATAAACAATCGTTGTTTATTTTGAGCAATGAAAATCCTAGCTACTAGGGAAAGAAAATAACAATTCTTTCAAACAAAGAGCAAAGAGCACACACTAGTGCATTTTCCTAAATCACTTTCCGCACAAAAACTAAATGAAAATGCAAATGCATGTATTTGTTTTTCATTCTCCTGAATGTGAAAAATTCCAAAAAGGAAAACTAATGCAGTAAAGATCTGACATATTTCTTTCAAAATGACATTTTCAACAATTTCTTCTTCAAAAGAGAAAGGAAGACTAAACAACACTTTTCAATTTTGAATAAAAATGCTTTCAACACTTCAAATATCAAAAATCAAATCAAATACATGATGAAAATTTCAATCTATTCAGGGAAGGAAGAATCAACGACATTTCTATTTTTGACACAAAACGATAGTTACGACACTTTTTGTACCAAAGCGACAGATCGCTTTAAGCAACTTTTCGACAAAGGATTGTAAATTATGAACAAATACAAAAAACATTCACTAATCTTAATCAATGGAGGCTGATATAAGTGATGCAAGTAGGCTTCAGTAAGGAGGCAATGTTTATAAGCAGCAAAACATCTAAACAAAACTGAAAAGAAGGACAAAAACCCCTAATTTCTAAAATGGAAATAGGTTCAGTCAGTCATCGCACCTGGGCTTCATAGAAATAGAGATGCATCACACTTTACAGACTCAGGAGGTGCGATGCATACTGGGTTACAGTGACAGACGGTGCAATGGACCAGGGAGCGCAACTGAAATGGGTTTTGGCTCAGATTTGCAGCTATTTTTAGTGAGTTAAGCTGAGCTATGATGGACAGTAAAGAGAAAAGTACAGAGGAATGTCTTGAGAGGTTACTAAGCGACCAAAAGGGCATCTAGAATGCTTGTAAGTCAAATGTTTAATTCATAAACTAAACCATAAATTAACTGAAGCAGCATTCATCTACTATGCAATTGCAGAGCAAGAGTAGTTCAAAGGCTACCTGGCTGACTTCAAGCTCTATTTATCATTTATAAAACAAACAATAACAACAAACAAACATCTATTCTCTCCCCAGGGGAGTTGCCAATTTGTTTCTAGGAAAACTAGTGTCTTTTCGAACGAATAACCCTCTGGGTTTGGCAGCTACCCTAGAAACAACAGTTTAAAGCAATTCACGATTTCTTCTATGTATAATAGATAAGTGAAAGGCAATGGGACCAACCTGGAACTTCCACTTAATCCCTTACTTTATCTCTCTCCCCCTTGACAGAGCTTACAACTCCTCCCTGTACTTATCCCACTTGGAGAGTACCTGTAAAAACATAGTAACAAAGAACCGTCAAAGCATCTTGATCTATTATATCATAAACATTACAGAATCAGATATATGATGAACATACAATAGCTTTTACAAATGATAACATTCACAATTGCACAATCATATGGAAGAAAACTTGAAGAAATTTACTAAATAGAAGGGATAATTACAAACCAGTTGTCTGACCCAGCATCATCCTCTCAGCATCAAGCCCTCTTCACCTCATGAAATAGCAAGATCACACCAACAATACAATGCTCTTTTTCTCAAATACAAACTATTAGCACTTCCTTGCAACTCACAATATTCGAGCGTTTAGATCTCTCAAATGAGGGATCCATTTATAGATGTGTGCAAGGGTGTGATTCATCTCTGGGGTTTTGATTAGTGTCATTCCACTTGTTGCATTTGGTTCCACTTGGCGATTTCTTAGATCTCTTACTTATCCCTGGGAAAATTCAGGGAGGGAAGTGTCATAGGAGAGGTTTCTAGGAGATTCCATGAGCATCCACTTAGCAAAATATCTCAAACATTTGTCCATCCTCGCCCATCACGCCCTACAAAAGGCCAAATCAGTATGCATCACACCTGAGCAGTGTATAACTCAGTATGAATCGAACCTGGCTAGTGTAGCAGTCAGTATGGTTCATTTTAGGCCAATTCTGGATGGTTTTTCAGGTGGAACTTTTGGGGAATGATGTAATCAGTTGACCATGTTCTTTTAGGGTATGAAAGAACTCTTTTAGGGGTCGAAGAGACCTAGTTTATCGACATATAAGATTGGGGTTGAAGTGCCAAAATATGTCTATAACAGAAGGATGAACTCAAATATAGTGATCAACCGTTACATATCAGCCATGGAAGTGAGGAGGAAAGTGCATCAAATTTTGAAGTAAGTGAAGGATCTTTGCCTTTTTTTTAACTTTGTTTCGGTTCATCAGAGACAACTTTCGTGCAATCAGAAATCAACCATCAATAAGTTTTGATTTGGACCATCTTGAGGGCAATGAAATCCTTGTTCAAGACTTTTCATATCCATATTTGTAGCCCCCGAATGCCATTGAATGCCAGGTTGCAGATGAAGACTTGGAAGCTAGAACATATGATCAAATGATGCAAGATGATTCCGTACCATTCTATTTTGAATCATTTCAGTTTTTGAAGGGAAATTTGCATAGTATATCTTCAAATGAGTAGCCTGTAGAAAATCATGCAATCTCATTGGAACCAATAGAAAATGGGTTGCAACAGTCTTTTCAAGTTTTGCATGATCTAATAGCTAATGTGTTGGATGATGTCTGTAGTCAAAGTCCTTCTCCATTAGCTACTTGTGAGCTTGAAACAAGTATTGATACAAACTTGATCCAACAGTCAGTTTCTTTGTTATTTTCAGCAGGAGTCTCGTCACAAAGCTCAGATGAAAGTTTGCATTCATGGTATGAGGAGAAGCAAAGTAATCCATTGGATGAGCTGAACCCCAGTGCACATGAATTTCAAGATCCTTATGCATTATTTTTGAAGTCGAATAGAGAATCCATTTTATTCAATGGATCTGTTTAGAAGTTTTCATGGGAGTTGCCTTTTAGTAGTTCTCTCTTGTTGTTCATAAGAAAGCACTTGCGAAGAATTAAAACAACAACCAGAATGCTTAATTGGTTGCATTGGTTGTTTCATTTCGCTTGATCAAGTGATGAATGGAATAGTTAGTGTATGTTTTATTGAATAATCTCCACTTTGAGTGTCTTTTCCAGTTTGTTAGTTGTGTTTTAGTATTGAGTCAGTTTGTGTCTTTGAGTCATCAGTATTCAGTCATGCATTTCAGTTTGAGTTTTTTTTTTTTGAATCCGTTGCGAAATGGATGAGGCACTAATGTACATGTTCCCAGAGATCTATGGTTGTTGGCACCTCCAAGGAGCTACCATCCCCATTGGAGCCAATGTTAGTGTCAGTGTCTTCACACTACCATCAGTGATCAAAATCTCCTCTTTTTCATTTCATGGTAGGAGTCTCATTCTGATGAGGTTGCATTCCATTAGGACATGGATCCACTGATGGTAGGGTTTGCCTAAGCTTTTCCCTCATGGTATGAACTTTCTGGTCTACTTCCATACTTTTCAGTCATGATTCATGTTCATTTTTCAGTTCATTCCATCAATTACATAGGGTTTGGTCTCATTAGAGGGTCCCACCAAGGTCAAAATTTGATGATTACATGCCAATAATGATGAGCAAGGGACATGAGGTGGCCAATAATGATTGTTGCTCCTAAGCATCTAATGATGTTTCCACGCACCTGCCACTCCAAAAAATCAAGTCATCATGAGCACCAATTCACCTGCAAAAGCAAAAGAGAAACAAGTACTAAAACCCTAAATTCCTCTCCCACTGAGCTAGGGTTGGCTATGGGATCAGAGATATCTGAGCAAAGGAGCATAAGGGATATCAGAAAGTATGAGGCCATTTCATATCATCAAACATTAGGCCTCCATCATTTTTCGAGAAGTCATTCCAAGGAACAAGCCATTCACCACACATAAGGGATGGTGTTATGCTTCTTAACCTGCAAAGCAATACCGAACCGAGAATATGCGAGAAAAAATACCGAGAACACAGAATATGCAAAGAAAATATACCCAGAACATAGAACAACAATGATTTTATTACTCAGAGAGAAATGTTCACAAGCCTCTTCGAGGGGGCAACCTCCAATAGAGCAGAGCTCGATTACAAAACAAGACACGATGCTCCTCGCAGGGAGTCTCTATCCTTTATATATGACTCATACATGCAATACCATGGGCCAATATCGTGGGTTTTATTAATACCATCTATCTAATACTACCGCCCATTTACCCTTTATTTAATACTACCGCCCATTTGCAACTAACTGTGTTCCCTTCATTAATTGCGGGTTAACCACTTACAAATATTAATATGGGCTTTATTGATTCTTGACTATGACGTGATCCCATGACATGAATAAGGGGGTTAGGGTGGGACCCTAACATGCCCTCCCCCTTAAGACTAGCCTTGTCCTCAAGGCTGAAGCTGCGGAAACTGCTGAAGAATAGTGGCCGGTTCCCAAGTTGCATCTTCCGGAGAGGTGTCTTTCCATTTGACGAGGACCTCTTTAATCATGCGGCCGCGCAGGTGCTTGTCTCGTGTGTCTAGAACCTGTTCCGGTTGAAGCCAGATTGACCCTTCCTCGTCCAATTCCAGTAGACTGGTTTGAACTCGGCAATTGTTCCCAATCACTTTCTTGAGGCACGATACATGGAAAACTGGGTGGATTTTTGCTGTAGGTTGCAAAGCCAACTTGTAAGCCACTTCTCCAATGCGCTGAAGTACTTGGTATGGTCCATAGAATTTTGGAGAGAGCTTTTGACAACCCTTGTCTTTGAGTGATGTTTGCTTATAGGGTTGCAGCCTCAAAAAGACCTGATACCCTTCTTGAAATTGGCAGCGATGTTGGTCAGCCTGTTGCTTCATACGATTCTGATCTTGATGAAGATTCTTGCGCAGGTGGGCGAGCATGGTCGCGTGGTGTTGTAGGAGTTGATCCATGGCTTGTACTTTGGAGCACCCCGTGAGATAAGAAGTAGGGGAAGGCGGAAGTTGGCCATAGACTGCTTCATAGGGAGTCATTTTGGTGGTGGCATGATAGTTGGTGTTATACCACCATTCCGCCAGAGGTAACCACTGTACCCAAAGGTGTTGCTTTTCTGAAGTGAAACACCTAAGGTAGGATTCTAGACATTTGTTGACTGCTTCGGTTTGCCCATCTGTTTGCGGATGATTTGAAGTACTGAGTTTGAGTTGAGTGCCTTGTATTCTGAAGAGTTCCTGCCAAAAATTACTGGTGAAGATTGGGTTGCGGTCGGACACAATAGAAGTGGGCATGCCATGCAATTTGAAGATCTGATCCATGAAAGTTTGGGCAACCAACGTTGGTGTAAATGGTTGGGGTAGGGCGCAGAAATGAGCATACTTTGATAGTCGGTCCACAACCACCATGATGACTGACTTGTTCCCAGACTTTGGAAGACCTGTAATGAAATCCATGGAGACCTCCGTCCAAATTGACGCCGGAATGGGCAATGGTTGTAATGTGCCTGGTGTGTTGACTGTTTCCCCTTTGTGGCGTTGACAGACGTCACATTCTGCTACGAAAGTAAGGATGTCCTGTTTCATACCGGTCCAAAAAAATGATCTTCTGGTGCGAGCATACGTCTTCTGAAAGCCTGAATGTCCTGCAATGGGCGATGAGTGCAATTCTGCCAAAATGCAACTTTTGAGGTTGGATGTTGGTGATATAACGACTCTGTCCTTGTAGCGAAGAATATCATCCTACCATGAGTAGCCCTTGCTGGAATTAGGATCTTCCTGCAATTGAGAAATAAGTTGGGAGAGCCCTGGATGTGAAAACCATTCCCTGCGAGCCTCTTCAATCCAATCGGGAATTGGGAGGGAAATTGCGAGCAGAGTACTTTCCTCCTCAAATTGGCACGACAATGCATCTGCTACCCTGTTGTCTTTCCCTTTCTTGTAAATGATCTCATAATCATATCCCAGCATTTTGACTAGCCACTTGTTTTTTTGTGGGGAAGATAGGCGCTGCTCCAGAAAATATTTAAGACTGTGATGATCTGTGCGAATTTGGAAACGTCGCCCCAACAAGTAAGGTCGCCAGGTCTCGACTACATGTAAGATGGCCATCATTTCCTTCTCGTAGGTAGATTGGCCCAGATTCCTCCCACTTAGTTGTTGGCTGGTGAAGGCCAATGGTCGCCCTTCCTGCATTAAAACCCCTCCAATACCTGTTCCTGATGCATCACATTCAATGACAAATGATTTGGTGAAGTCCGGTAGGGCTAAGACTGGAGTGGTACACATGGCGTTTTTGAGCGCGGT